>CAEFZY010035243.1:0-21857 GCA_903066815.1 Brachyrhaphis roseni
TATATATATATATATATATATATATATATAATATTCTAATATACTTATAATTAAAACAAAAACTATCACATTTGATGCCTTCTGTTTCCCATTCCTTCAGAAATGTACTAAGTAAATCTTTTTTTAAATTTATGCTTTTAATGACATACACACCCCCACACGCACACACACCTATTTTCTTGTTTCACTCATTGCATCATAGACACAAAGTACTGCGCACAAAGTCTTTACCCACACCTTCTTTCTTTGTATTATGAATTCAAGATGCATGACTTTTTTATGCTCTACTCAAGTAGCGTTGATCAATCATTGTGCAAGCTTTCTGCCAGGCTTTTAAAAACCTTTGAACAATAGCTGCTCTTTTACTTAGTTTTCATAAAAATGATTCAAGCCCAAAATTATTTATAGAAATAAATGAAAAATATTTTTTATACAACCAAGACAGTTGTTACCGACAGAAATGAGAAAAGGATAATTAAACACTGTAAGATAAGTATCAGTATCAAAAAATGAACATATCTCACACTTTTTATTTGGTTTTTAATTTAGATTTCAATTTAAAAATTGCATGTTGACATCTTTACTGATATTACAGCAAGGCCCTCATACCATCACCCTAATGTTTAGCTCCCTCCACAAATTTCCTATAAGATTCAAGTCTCCAAATAGTTAACTGTAAAAATTAAAGATTACTTTAAACCTAAACCTGGCAGGTGTATAAATAAGATAAATATTTGGTACAGTGTGACCTGTGTGGTCACACTGTACCAAATATTTATAGAGCTAAAATGGAATGTCTACATATAGTTTTGTGCATGTACAGTTTCTTTTAGGAAAAATGTCCTACATGTTAACCTTTGCAACATTTTGTTGCTTTATAACTACAAACCTTGGTGTAACATGTTGGGATTTTATGTGATAAAATTTGGATTTTATTTTATTTTATACCTCCAACAAGAGGCAGCATAAAATTGTGAAGTGAAAGAGAAAAAAAAATGGCTTTCACAATCTTCTACTAATGAAAGTCTGAAAAAATGTAGCACGGGTTTGTGTTCAGCCCTTGTGCTACTTTGTGCTGGTCTGTTATATAAGAACCAAATAAAATACACTAAGATTTGTGGCTAATATAACATAAAAATGTGTTGGAAGGGGTATGAATACATTCAAAAGTGTAGAGTATTTATTAAGTATCATTCCCTACAGCTTAAGTATGTTGCTGTATATGATATATATAGCAGTGGTAAGGGACTAAAAAATGTAACAACTTTTTAAAATTGGCCAAGTTTTCGGGTTGAAGTAAAAGTGAGCAGGAGAACACCAAGCTGGATCAAACAGTGACTACTCTCACTGGATGATTATAAGCTCTATTGACCCTGACCAGTGATGAGCTAATCAAAATTTTAAATACTGATTTTTATCTGATCAGTAAAAACAACATATGTAAACGTTGCCAGGCTAAACTGATAACACTGTCTGGTGTAGACATTCTTACAGAGGCAAGAAGAATTTAACCCTTTTTAGTATTAGTGAGGTGTTGAAATATAAGAAGCTGCTTAAATGTAATCTATGTTTTCCTCAATATATCTGTGGTTTATTCCAGCTGTAAGGCAAGTCGGTCAGCAGACAACAGGAAGGCTGAATGAGTTATGGTAAAGTTGCGTTGTTCTATTCTTTTAAGCATTCAACTTCTTTCTGGGATGGAATGTGCTGCCAGTCTACTGGGAATCATACTAATTGCAAATATAAAATGTTAATAACACAATGTTTTACAGAATCTGCTTGTAGCGCATGGTGTGACAACTCCTCTGCTCCTAAAGCAAAATAACTAATGACTGAATAGCAGAAAGGTTCATTTAAAATATATATATTTTATATCTAAAGGAAAAGACTCAAATGAAGCCAATCATTCAGAGGACTTTAAACAATTAGAAGAAAGTCAGGATCATACAATACAAAATCAAAAAAAAAAAAAAAAAGAAAAGAAAGAGGAATGGATGAAGACTTTTTCACAGAACTGTAACATATCACTGATCACCTGTGGAAGTAATGTCAACTGATTATTACATTCTTCATGCATAGTGAGAAGTCTATGAACCTGGGCTACTGAGGGTTTAGGCTGATTCCTATCAGTGACAGTGACTGCTGCACGAAGCTTTGACGGCAGCTAGATGAAAAGATGAACAGGGATCAGGGACAGAGAGAGAGAGAGAGATGAAAGGCAGTCACCTGGGGTCCTTCTCTGGCTTCATAGAAGTCACCAACCCTTATCTTTGCACTGAAGCTAAAATTATCACGCGTGATGCCACTTATTCCATTTCTGGATAGATACTAAAGAAGAGAAAATAATAATGCCGTTGGTTTAGGCAAGGAGAAAAAAAAAACGAAATTAGCGACATTGAAAAGCATCTTGGAGGCACTAGACTGAAGGAAGACTACGGCAACAGTGCGTCTGTGCAGTGCTACTAATCATTATAAAAGCAAGGGGACAAAAAAAAGAGCAAAAGCTCTCAGGAGAGAAAAATGGATCTGACCTTGGGATGCACAATTCTGGCCCCTTTCTATTTATCTGTGGCATTGCTAGTCTTTTACTGCCTGCTGAATGACTAGAAGTGAGCGAATGTTACTGCGTAGACATTTTTTTTTGTCAGCACCATACTCTGAAGCAGTTTGGACGACTGCTATGCTTGAAATTTCAATGAAGCAAACACAGAAGACTAGACACAATTGAATACTGAGCAAATGGAGCAAAATTGTGCATCCCCCGAAACTAAGCATTAATCATTTCGGAGGCAGGGAGAGGTGAATAAATTGGCACAAGAAGTGAATCTAAGAGCACCGTCTCTCACTATTAGGGTTGTGGAAAGCGGGATGGGGGTGGGATTTGAGCTGAAGCAGAAGCAGAGGCAAAGTTCTCTAATACTGATACACAAACATTTCTGTGAGCAAGCTGAATATTCCGAAATGAATTTAAACATAGTCCCTTAAATCAATGAAACATGCTGTCAGCATTATGTCTTGTTATGAATCGTTTTTTCATTGGTTTGCCCACAAATTTGCTGGTGCATCACTAATGAGACTAAATGCGGCACAGTGAGAGCAAGATACCTTCATCACATCTGGGTACTGTCTTAGTTTCTTGCCACAGGGAGCGTAGTAGGACACCTCACCCTGCGGGCGTCCACCCACCGACTTGATTCTTGTTTCTCTCCGCCACCTAGGAGTAAAAATAAAACAGGTGTTCATGCAGCTCGTTCTTCACACTGCACCGTGTATGAAAGCAGAACAATTTGAAGTGAGTACAAAACATATATTTCACTTATTTTCTGACTCTGAACTACTTGTACGTACCCCAACTCCAGAGGTACCATCAACTCCTTTTCATCCATCACCCTCTTCCTTTTCCCTAAACCTGTAGAGAGGTGGTGTGAACCGTCAGGGAAAACCCACATATGAAGACAAGCTGGACTTTTGTTTTTACCACCATTACCAGCATTATATGACACATATAGCATTTCATCCAAATTTTACTACATGGGTATGTAAAAGCTAAATACTGAAACAGAAAGATATTTATGCAGAGGAGAAGATCAAGCAGTTGAGAACAAAAAGCGCAGGTGAAATACTGTAAATGTGTTGCTTCCTGGCTAGTTACACCTATGTCTTGTTTTATGTGATCTGCGTAATCTCTCTTTGAATGTGGCGGAAATAAACCTTGCTGTATTGCCAAGTAACTTGTCAGGACTCTTGGGCATGCCCCTACAGGATTTCAGAGCTGTGGTTGAGCCATGACAACAAACTGTCTCCTTCCTGTCTTGCAAAGAAGAACAAGCCCTCTTCATACTCACCTGAGTATAAAGGGAGTGTATTTCCTTTTAGGCAGCACACTTGCATTCTTTATGCATTTGATAGTATGTACGGAGCTGTTGTGGGAGCTGTGAAAAGTGTGACTGTACAGGGTTTTGTGCCCCATAAGGCCTTACGGTTAGGTTGAAAATAGCAAACAATATTCCAAAGGGAACAACTAGGCAACAGCTTTACACCCCTTGTTTACATAAAAATCTGGAAATTTTCCTTCAGTGTAAAGTCGCACTAAGGATCAATGGATCTCTCTAGAGTGAGGCTTTTTAAAGCTTTACTTTTTCTTAAAATCTTAGCATCCCTCTGTGTCACTTTTAAAACACAAGCTGGACCTTCTATCATACAAAAAGCATGTTTCACCAAAATAGGATGAGAGGAATTTATTAACTTATTTTTTTCTTAAAAGGTAAATGGTGTTTTTTATTTTCTTTAATTTTTTATAAAAACTTAAGTGTACTTCTGTATTATTCTGTCCCACATAACTTAAATGGATTGCATATTACAGCCTTAAGGCAAAAATACAATTACATGAGGTAAAAAACTGCATGTAATAATTAGCTTGAAGGCTAATTAGTGTTTATTTTCATAAGCGTCTATTTTTTAACTAGAGGCTGCTTAGACTTTTTAAAAAAGGGTTTCTCAGCAGAAGTTATGAACAGTTAGTATCTTACTGATGTTAGGAACTCCTCATTATGTCTTCCTTTTAAACAATGCAAGTATACAAAAAGGTTTTTTGCCTAGAGGCTGACGGTAGGTTGAGCAGGGCCCAGGTAAAAGAGGATTTCAAATCAACAAATCAAACAACAAAAATGTTACCATGTAAACTCTTTTCATAATATATAAAACTTTATTTTCTATAGATTGTTGTTTAATTAGAAAAGTGTTATTGTTGATAGTCTTGTGACAATGACTGTTCATATGAAAAGCCTAAGAAAATAAAATAATTATCCCCCAAAAACATTCCTATTAACTGCTTGAATGGTTTGGAATTATTGTAAGAGAGAGATCCACTCCGGCCTCTAGGAACAAAACAACTAATGGTGTATCTTCAGCAGAAAACATACCAACTCATCATAAACTCTGCACAAAACCCCTTCTAAAAAAATCTGAACTGTCCCTTCAAGTAAAAATGTTAAGACTGTTATCCCTCTACATTTTTGCTTGGAATTTCCTGGAGATACTTCTGTGACACTAAATAAACTTGAAGGTCAGCTTTTTGTCTGTCATGGGTTCCTTACATAAATACAAGTCAACTTCCTCAATACAAAACCCAGGTTTCTCACAAAACTCAAACAAATGCTAAATATTATCACTAGATTAAAAACATACATGCAGCCCCAGAATAAACATTTTGACGTGCTTCATCCTTTCAAATATATAGTTGTATGATGTTGATCACCAGTACCTTTAAATCAGTCCTCACAAACTCTCTCTAGCAAGGCATTGTAAGTAACAAAATAAAAAACAATGCAAGGCTTTACCTAATGGAGAAGCCAGGGTGTAGGAAGACGAGCCTGCAGAGCTGTGGTAGGCCAAGGCACTGGAGCTGGTGGCAACAGAGGGACTCTTGATGACCTGTAGGTTGAGAGGGGAGCAGCTGGTGGCGGTGTGGTTGGTTGAGGTGTTCAGTAGCTCTGGACCTTTGGTAAGCCTGCGAGGAGTCATCTCTTTTTTGGATGATCCAGAGGGCAGCAGCTTTAACTCCTTCACTTTCTTTCCTGAAATGTCGCTGTCAGAGTTGCTGTCAGACTCTGGAAATGGAACATGAGAATCAACAAAAAGGAAATTAGTTAACCATTATAGAGAATGGAAGGGGAAAAAAATTCTAGTGAATTTCAAGTTTGTTCTCAATTGTGATGAATTTGATGAATAGGAGAAAAAAAGGCTTTTCTTATATTGGGCCTTCTGATCACCAATCATTGGCAGTCAAGGGAAAATTGGTGGACTTTAATTGACTTGTGTAGGGGTGGTTATTAAAAATGTTCATTCTTAGTTATGTTTAGGTTGTACGGAATGACAATCCCTACCTGAAAGACTATCATCAGAGTCTTCTTCATCCTCCTCTTCGAGGTCATCATCCTCATCATCATCGTCGTCGTCTCCTGAGTCGTCTGATTCCTTGTTGGCTGGAAGACCAGCTGTGGGGTTACACATTCCAGGGATTCCCACGCCAGGAATTCCAACCCCAGGGATACTAACTCCAGGAATCCCAACACCAGATTCTCCTCCTCGAAACAAATCTACCAGAGACTGCACCAGATGATTCTGAGAGAAGCCCTTCCAGGCAGCTAAAGGGTCTGCTTGTCCCGGCGCTGGTGTCTGCCCTTTAACCTTGGGCGTCTTGCTTTTTCTAGATGTATGGCCCGTGGCATGGGGTGAGGTAGTTGGAGGCTGCGATGGAGGACCAGCCTGGGCACTCGCTGGGGTCCTACTTGCCCCTGTGCTCAGATTGACAGGCATCGACCCAGCGTCTGAGTTGGGCTGGGGGGACCTGCCCTGAGAGGCAGCATCTTTGCGAGGTTTGGTGATGAGGGCCAAAGGTGTGTCCTGAGTGGTGCTTTGGATGACTCCATTTGGGTGATGAGGTTCGGGGAGACCCAGCAGGGCACTTGAAAGGAAGAGGTTGGAGTGATTGTTCTGGGGTAGAGTAGGCGGAACAGGTGGCAATGGCGGCGAAGACAGCGACGTCCTTTTTGGGGATTTGTTTGGCCCCTGCTGCTGCTTCTTTTGCTCAGCTGGGAATGTCTGCCCTTGGGACATGAGAGTCTGAGAAGAAAAAGGGAGGTAGAGATCAAGGAAAGGCGAGGAGAAAGGGGGCGGGGGTGATGCAGAATGTAAGGAACAAAAAGAGGTTACAGAAAAAAAAAACAGAAGAGAAACGGGACAAAGTGGAGCCACTCTGGCTGTCAGTTCGCATTGCTTTGGATTGTTTGAGCAGGTGACAAAACTACAATGCTGAACACTGGTACGGTTAACTGTGTCTAAGCCTCTTTTTGGGAAACAAACAGAACATAAAAGCAATAACCAAAGACATTGTTATCGACCAAGTTCTCAAAAAAAGACACTGTGCATCCTACTAAAACTCTAATTACTTGTCTGTGCATTTGAAAAGCCGAACATTCGTTATCATCCATTCGGATGGGCATGTTTGCCTTTTCTGTACCGATGACAAGTTTAGTTCAATCTGTGTTTAAGCAAAAGCAGGTTAGACTTTTATGCTGCACTTTCAACTGGATGTGATATGAAGTGAAACAAATCAATTTCACAGACCATGAAATACAGTAACAGTGCTAAAACCACAGGGGGAATTTAGCTCAGTGTAAACTTCTCTGCCTGCTGAAACAAAAAAGGAGAAGTGATTTTCACAAAATAAGAAGATCTCAATACGTTTATGCAATTCATTATAGTCCTTTCATTTAGGAAAAATGAAATCTTTACATCTAAGGGGAAAAAAAAGTCAATCTTAAAAGAATTTCATCTGAACTAACTGCAAATAACACTGCAAGAAGTGCAATACAATGGAGATTAAACTAAAACCAATAACCCGTTTATCAACAGGCTATTCAAAAGCAAATGTGAGCAAAAATAAATCAGTCAAAATTTAATAATCAAAACAAGGAACATTATAGCATTAAATTAATTATACAGCTTAATGACCCAATGATGAAAGGAGGTTCCAAAATGTTTAGCTTGAAGCATCTTTAAATGCCTGCTAAGATGCTGTGATGGACACTTTAATTTACTCAAGTTAGATTTCTGAGAGGAAAACAACTGGAATTAACAAGTAGATTATAACTACCTAACAAACTGAACAAAATAACAATGTGGAGTTCCAGCAAGGTAGGCAGACATTAATGAAAATTCATTAGGCCATTTCAAATACTACATCATTCATGCATTCTGAAAATGTTTTCCCAAAAGCACAGAAATATTTCATTCAAAAAGACCAACTTCTTTCATAAATAACCCCGTCATCCATCCAGCCAGCCATTGTGCTAATAGTTTTTATCACTCTACAGCCCACAATACAACATGATTCTAAAAATTCAAATAGACATGAAACTTTACAGCAAGGCTTCCTCTGATGTACAGTGCTGGCCACATTTATTGGTGTACTACTAAAGATGTTTAAAGTATATGTATCTTTGATTGTAGCAGCATAATCTTACATAACTTTTAATATAAGTACAATTTATTTAGTGGGTGAATTCTCATATTAAGAAATAATACTTTTTAACAGAATTACCATTGGCACACTTCAATACCACTTTCTGTGCCTTTTATAGCTCCCTTTTAGCAATTGCCAATAATAATAACATTTTTCAAGGTTGGTGCTGATAGACACAGGATTTTTGACCACTGTATTTTGCACATCCTTTATAGGGTGTTTCTTCCAGGTTTTCTATGGGACTTAGAGGACTGAGATGGCAATAAGGTTTGTTAACAATTTATCAATTGATTTGGCCATATGTGTTTGATTCTCATTATGACGAGAGACTAAATGATTACGCATTTCCTATTTACAAGTACAATCTACCAGCTTTTTCGTAAAACCCCCTAATATTTTAAAAGGTTTGACACTGTGCAGTCTTACAAGGTTCTCAGGGGTTTTTAAAAAATAAGTTTCCACATGTTTATCTTTTCTTTCATGCCAAACTCACCTGGAGGGTTGTGGCAGAAAAATCTTAATCTTAGTCTTTTGCAACCACAGGATAAGATCCCAGTTAAAGTCCCAGACATCCTTATGTTTGTGATGGTTTAATATAAAAGGCTTTTGCTTGGCCTTTTAGTTTTTTGTACTTGCTGTAACATCAATTGCCCATTTGGGATACAAATAAATCTGAATCTGAATCTCTGATCAACTTAAAACAGCGTAGATAAAAAAAAAAATTCTTAGGTAAAATTACTTTAAAGCAACTGTTTCAGGTGTCAATACTTTAGGGTCAGTAATTCTATAAATAAAAAAAAACTATATCTTACAATTATGTTTATCCGCTTTGGAATAAGAGGAATTTTTCAACTTTGTCTAATTTACACATCTTTAACAGAGAACACACTTTTAAAATGCTGTGAAACTGCAGTCACTCCTGTGAAAATATGAAAGGTTTACTTTCTTCTTAGGCATGTATGTTCCCTTGTGAAAGTCTATGAGCTGTTTGGATTTTCTCTTGAAAAATGTAGTGACTGGCTAAAAGGTTTAACGAAGTGCAGGTCATCTGATAGTAATGATGAAGACGGGAGATAATTATAGCTGCGGGTCTAACTGTATGCTCAGCTTTAGTGAATAATTTCATTACAGTCAATTTGCCGAGGATAACTTTGTTCACTAAAGCTGGATGTGCAGCTGTGATTCTCTAGATTGCTTCTCACAACATACAATGTGGTAACTGCTGTGTCTTTGTGTGAATATAGGGAGGGGGAAAAAAATGACATTCAATTGCAATCATCAGGCAGGCCTACCTGTTTGAGCCTGAACTCGCTGATCTGTGCCAGTGAAGCCTCCAGCTGTTTTTTCTTGTTGGATTTGGCGGCACTGGGCACAGTGTGCCTCGGTGGCTTCAGCGACGACTTCTGCAGGCTCGTTAAAGACGAGGTCAAACCAAAAGGTTTTGGGGAGGTAGATGCCAGGAGGGTGGAGCGGGGTGGAGAGGGGACAGAGAGGGGCTTCGGGGAGGAGCAGAGGGAAAGAGGGAGGTGTTGGGGAGAGGAGGACGGCAGCAGTTTGGGAGGTTTGGGAGAGGCAGTGCTAGACAGTGCTCTTGGGGATGTGGTGAGAGCTATAGGGGAGGAGGTTGGTGACGGCTCCCGACGAGGCTGGGTGAGGAGTGCGAGAGGCTTAGGGTTGGCAGCCAGGCCAGTGGACTGAATCACACTGAAGTGTTGCTGCGGCTCTTCAGTCCGAGTCCTGGAGCTCTGCAGGCCCAGAGGCGAAGTTTGGGACAAGCTGGGCAGGGAGACAGAGCAGGGTAATGGCACAAGAGTTGGGGGGTTGGAGGGCACCTTCTTAGCTTGGTTGTCCTTTTTGACCTGGACCTCCCTAGAAAGTGACCTTTCACTCTTTCCAGTTCCAGTGCTTGGTAATAACACCTGAAGAGGACAATCATCAGAAAATTATTAGATCAAATGGGATGACAATTTATGATAATATATATTTTCAGTGTTGCTTTAAATAAAGACGGTAGACTGCACATTAACATTTATCCTTGATTGTTCTTGTTTCATCTTTACCTTTACCTTCTTCTTTATCCGTTTCTCAGATTCTGAAAGTTCACTTTGCTTGTCATCTTCTTCATCGTCCTCCTCATCGTCATCGTCATCCTCATCTTCTTCTGCGAGGTCTTCCAGATCGCTGCTGAGAGAGCCATCGCTTGAGCTGTCCGAGGACGTGCCTGATTCACTGTGACTTGCCAAAGAAGCCGCTGCTGGCTTCCTCCGAGACTTCTAAATGTAAAACAGTGAGAATCAGCCTCATCACATCATGAGATTTCTCTTTGAAGAGAAGACTTGATGCAAGCACTAACCTTCTCTTTAGATTTTACTATCGTCTTTTCCACCAACTCCGATGGATTGTTCTCAGGGCTGCTACGGTGAATAGTAGACGGATCGGAATTTCTGGTCGGCTTTGTTGGTGCCTGAACGGGAGTCGGACTCGCAGAATAGCTCCCTGATTGTGTGGTGGGAGGACAGACCCCGCTGCCATTCACTGCACCATTCACCCCTGGAAGCACAAAATCTGCCGCATTACTGATCAGCTTCATCTTTTCTGAGAACTTTGGCAACAAGGGGATAATTGAATATCTGGAACTAACTGCAGAATGGAATGAGGCTAATAAAAATATTGATTTATACATGTATCTCATCAAATGTGCTTGGCCGTACGAGGCACAAGCCCAACATGAGTGGTTTACATAATAAAAGATAAATTAAAAGATACTGTGAAATTAAAAGAGCACAAGAAACAGAGATTACGAGAGGGAACACGAGGGAAAGAGCCAGAGAAAGAAGTTAATAGAATGACTAAGTGAGCAGTGGAAGTCATTAAATCTATCTTGAAACAGGGAAAATCTCATCATAGGGCAAAGTGGATTTAGGTTGTGGAGGAAGACAGAGTGTGGAAGAAGAGAGACAGATCAATGAAGGGGTCTTTAGCAAACCGCTGTACCTTTAGGCGGGTCGTGGCTATTCTTGCCAGGCGTCCTGACCTGAACAGGACTAGTGCTGTGATTGGGCTGAATGTGGGGGGCGAAGAAAGGAGGAAAGCCGATGAAAGAGGGGATAAAGGCAGCAGCTCCGCGTCCGTGGGCTTCAGCAGCTCGCCACCACTCTGAGAGGAGCAGAGGGTTAATTAGTGGTGTGATTTTATTTCCAAGAATTATTGCCAGGAATTCAAACCTTTTCTGCTTACCAGTCAGAGCTCCTAACTGTGGGTGGGCAGCCAGAGCAGCTGACATCCCAATTGAGCCCAGGCCTCCAAACTCGGGCCTGCCCGCCCCGGCAGTGTAGAGGGCTCCAAAGGCAGGGTGGTTCACCAGAGGGAAGGCACTTGACAACGTGGAGCCAATGAAGGGCTGATCTCCTGCTCCTCCAAAGAGTCGGCCTGAGATAGATGTAAACAAAGGAAGGCAATGTTTTAAAGAACTACCCTTACAGCAACAGGTGTGCATAATCTCTCAATGCTTTGACTACTTACAGTCAACAGACACAGAAAATGTAAAACTCCTTTCATTTTGCACAATAAAATCACAAATCAAATATTCCAATCTTCTACTTAACACATTGCAAGTACTTTAACAATTGCCATAAGAATCACATTTCTTGCTGGCACTGATGTTATTTCTAAAAAATACTTTTTGTTGAAGCAGAAGCTTCAGTTTACCATTGTGAATGCACCATCTTACACTGTTTCATACAGAAAATGAACTTGGTTGCTATTTAAATTTTTCCATCCAAGAAATTAAAGTTTTAATACTGATCAACATTGAAGAACCTTACAAAATCTCCTTGTCCACTTGTCAAATGTTTCAAATTTTATTTTCACAGAGAACTTTGTCCTCAAATTGACCATTTTAATGTCCTGAAGTAGGAATCGACAGGGTGAGAAGGCTAGCTTTAAACGTTTTTCGACGGCGTCATTGTTTTTGACATTACTAAACAAATTATGTATAGGATGGCTGTTTTCTATTTATTTAAGAAAACATTGAGTTTTGATGAACCGAAAACTGCAAAAATTTTCAACTGCACAACATACACATGCTTCAGCTTAATGCTTGCAAGTATATGATAAAGCATTCGTCTGTTTCAGTACAGATCTACTGCATTGCTGATGTGTCTTTTGCTTAAAATCAGCGTCACTATATGTTGCAAACTGAAAATGCCTGGACAACCTCAGAGGGAAAAAATGAACCATCTATATAAGGTGTAAAAAGCTAACCTCCTTCTATCCTTTTGGCATTCAATTCCAGCTCAGAAGAATACTTCATCAACATCATCACCGTCTAGCTTTTTCCTGAGCACAATCATTTCTGGCAGGGGCGACTGCCACGTATTACCTCCTCCCAGAGTTAGATGCAATTTGGTGTGAGCATATTTCATGCAAATTCAATTTCTATTCCAGAAAAGGAAAGCAAGCCTGTCTGATGCCTCTGCATAAGGCAGGTAATACACAAGTTAAAAAAAAAAAAAAAAAAAGAAAAGAGAAAAGTGATGACTGTAGAAAAGGAAAGTGTTGTGTTCAATGCTGCAGATGAAAATGTCAAACTTCTATACACATGCACACATCACAGAAATGTAGAGCAAAGTGACACTGGAGCACAGCATTTCCTGATCTAATGCAGTCAAGCATATAATAACAGGGTCAGTTATAAATGCTCTTTACAAAAGAAAAATCTAAAAATGAACATGGGCAGAATCTTGGGGTATTTTTAGGTGTGAACAAACTGTCTGTGGTTATGTGGCCTTGCCAGCATCCTGGTGTGTGACATATGAGAGTGTAGCCCTTTGTGCTGGCTTCAAGGTCCTTCTCTGCCACGAGACAGCAAATTCTGCCTTCTGAATGTCATTAGAATATGCTGAATATGTATATGTGCCCGCCTTGCCAGCGTCAGCTCGTGGATACGAAGATAAACGACTCCAACGCAACTACCCCCCTAAAAAAGGGCCGGCCACAGCATTCACTTAAGCCTAGGGTGCCCACCTCTCCCCCCTCCTCTGCACCCTTTTTTCATTCTAGGCAACACAAAGTGACATCTGCAAATGCCTTTTCAATATTAATGCAGGCTTCCAGAAGGCGAATAATTAAATCTAAAAATCTGAAGTGGGAGAGAGGCATGGGAAAGACATACCTCGGATTACCTACTCACTCTTCCTCACGCTGTGTCTCTCTGTTTCTCACTCTCACTCCCTCGCCCTGTTTTTCATTCCGCTTCAATCCTTCCTCCGCTCTGACAAACTGCACCGCCTGCTTTTTTTCATGTTTGGATGCTGCCGAAGGGGGATTAATTTGTTGTTTGTTGCAGTCAATCAAATTTCCACAGACAGATTTAAGTTAATTGCATCCGTGAGTTGATCCCATAAGGAGAGAGCGCTACAAGCGCTGATCAGCTTTTATTTATTCTCCAAGTGATATCCTCATCAATGACACATGCAAACAAAGTCAGTGCTCATTTTTTTGTGTGTTCTTCAGATTTTATTTCCTTAAGTGTTGCTGGCGAAACTGCAAAGAATCTTGAACCAATGTCTGTGATACACACTGCAATAATTACAGATGTTTCCTGTTGCAAGTGAAAATGGTTCTCTTTACATAAGACCGAGTAGAAATGAAAAGAGGATGATTTCACCTTTTTTAAACAAACAGCCATAAATATGGTGGGTTGCAAAATTATTTATACTCTTTTGAGTTTTCTGTAGTTCCTCTTGTACCGTAGTGAGATCTTTAAAGCATGAAATATCATTCTATTGTCTCACCGTGCTTCAAACTTCACAGCTTTTTTCCCCGACTGGTCCGTCATATTTCTTGGTTCTTCATGATGTGATTTCTTCAGTAATGTTCTCTAACGAATCTCTGAGCGCTCCACAGAACAGCTATATTGACTATTAACTAATCAGATGACTTCTGAGTGGAACTAGTTACACTGGATGGGGCTGAATTTTAACAAATGACACAATTATTTATATTTTTATTTATAAAACTTTTTGAAAACTTAAACTTCTTCATATTTTGTCTGATTACAAATTTGTGCTATTAATCATGCACAAATCATGCACAAACTTTGTGCATGATTAATAGCTGTTGTGCTGACAAATTTGCAACCTGAGCAGTAGGTTTCTTCAGCCCTTGCTGGTGCTTTTTTCAATGAATGATTTCCTAGTGTACACTGCATGTCAAAATATAGATGCAGGTCACACTTTTCAGATTTTAATCTACAAAAATTTTTAAAATCATGTCTCATTTTATTACCTAAAAGAATGTCTTAAGTCAATTTTTGCCAAACTCATATTTGGCCAAAACAAATGAGAGGCCATTATATTAGGAAGTTTACCATTTTTCTAGCACTTCACAATTTTTGGAAGTGTGGCAAAATGTGAAGCAACGTATACGTTATTGTAAGACTGCACTGCACATATCTGAGATCGAGTTTACAAAAGCTTTCCAAGAAAATATTTTAAGAAAAAGGCCTGGTTTGCTAGATTCTCACAAAGTAGGTAAAAGTTTAGAGCCAACACTCTGCCTCTAAGCCTTTCATCCAAATCTAAAAATCGCTTATCTAGAAAATCTGAGCACACATAGAAGTACAGAGGGATAAGAGGGATGCATAATGCATTAGAGGAAGATGCTCCTAATGGCTTCTTCTTCGTTTTGGGCAACACAAGGGGCTTTATTTTGCTCTCTCCCACTTCCTCTACTTGTAACAGAGAGAGAAGACGGGGGACACACACTACAATCACAGAGAATGTTGGATATCATATTTCCTACTTAGAGCAATTGTAAGTGTGTGCAGTTGCGTCTATAAAGATATAAAGCGGAACTATAAGAAAAACAGCAGCACATTAGGAGATGAGGAGAGAGAAAAATATGAGCACAGAGGAGATATCTGGATAACACCTAGACATACAAACACATTTACACACACACAAAAACAAAGACACACACTCCTCTTTGCCTAATGGCTTTGACCATAACACAGAAAGGAAGCTGGAGGCCGGACAGGGCTGACTAGACACTGAGTGGCTAACAAATGTTAAATCATGCAGGCAGAGGCTCTTTCTCTCCCTCTCTCTCGCCATCTCACACATAGACACACACACACACCCAAGCATGCGTGCACAGTGGCGTGCTGAGCCTGACTCTGAGGCAGCTGGAGCCAGAGAGCTGAAGGTTGTCAGGAGACATGGCAAAGCATGTGTGTGTTTCTCACACAAAAGAGCCCCCTAATTGTTTGGGATTCATTAATGCAGCAGCTTTTCAATTGCAACCCAAGCTGTCAGGACACACAAAAAAAAAAAATCCTCGGAGCTGGGAGAGAGGTGTATTCACACCGACTGCAAAATAACTGTATAATTAATACTGGGGGAAACTAATTTTTTCATGGTAAAGAAATGAGGACGGATTCTGAATGCTATCAAGACATGAAGGTGACCACATTTAGAGTCCCTCTTACGGATGTGTGATCACTGTTTACATCGCGCATCGGCATTTCTCACGTGTTTTTTTTTGTTGTTGTTGTTTTTGAAAGACGCAAGATTAACACATAAGGGGAGGGGGGACGGTTTCTTACCAGAGGTGTTGAGGGTGGATCCCAGTGCTGATGGGCTTGGGGCCAGGCTGCTCTTAGAGTGGGGCGCAGGCGATGACGAAGAGGAAGAAGAGGAGGAGGAGGAAGAGGAGGCCGCAGGGGAGGAGGTGCGAGCAGCAGACAGGGTGGGCGCAGGGGAGGCCAGCCGCTCTCCAGACTCCATATCTGTCAAACACAATCCAATCAGCAGGGTTACAATAGCAAAGCACATCTACAGAAACACACACACACTCACACACAAAAGTATACCGTCACACCTACACGCACGCACACACAAACACACCCTGACACTTTTCCTTTCACATCTCACTTCCCCTGAACAATATTTCTATTTAGCCATGCTCACTGGCTCCCAGCCTCTATTGATTGAATATGGGGTACGATGGAGGGATGACATGTTTAAGGACTGTGATAACGGACAGCAGAGCAAAGCAGGGCTTTTACATTTTGATGCAAAAGTAAAATAAAGCGTGAAAAAGGTGCTTCCTTGACAGGGCAGTTTGCTTGCTGAAGTGGGATGTTTTGGAGCGACACAGGTCAGAGGAAAAACTCGAGCTCAAATAGAAAAATAACACATTTGTCACTTTTCTTTGTCATTCCCTCCTGTCTCTGATACGTGGGAGCACAAAAGCAGAACTCATGCACACCTGTGCGTCTCATCTCAACACCTGCGTTCCACCAAAATAAAAACCCCTCATAACACCTGTGTGATGGGGGCAAAAAATAGAAAAAAAAAAAAAAAAGACATCCATCTTCCAACCTAAAAGATCTCTTTGAGGCCTTAAAAGACTGCTTTGTTCAGACTCCTTTCAGCTGGAGCTACAACCAAATGGACATGCTTTTTATGGGATGTGTGCATTAACCATCTCAGTAGCTTTCCATTAACAGTCTCAAAGAGTCACTACGCCAGCTATTACCAACCAACCAACAACATAAGCCCTCACAAGATGCATTTTGGTCATTCGGCAGCCAAATATTTGACTCATATTTGTCAGCTTTAATCCCCTTTTGCTTACAACCGAGAGGACAATGTGTAAGTGCCCACACAGCCGCTGACTTGTGGAGCCGAATAAATACAAAACAGCTAAATAGAAATTACGCACAAACACACATGCGCGCGTTTGTACACACACTGATTTTAGCCCCCCCCCATTGCACACACAAAATCACCTCCCCTGTCTATCACATCAACCTGACTTTCTCTCTTCTCCTTTTCCATATCCCTCTGCCTGACACTAATCCAGGGCTGAAAATCCCCTTCAAAAGCACAGTTTGCAGATTGTGTTTTACAGGCAGGCTTTGTTATTGTGTCATTACACATAAACAGTCTCTGCCTCCATCTCTCCTTCCTTCCCTCGCTCCTGCCACCCCTCCACCCTCCCTCCATCGCCCCTCTGCAGTGGGAGCAGAGCCACTGATTAAATCTCTGAGACAAAAGCTGCTATCCTCTGAATATCAAGTATCAGCCTTTCGCCAGGAGCAACACTGACAAGAGAGAGGGAGAGAGGGAGCGAGGAGGCGCGGATGACAAGAAAACCTGCTGCAGTCCGCGGGGAGGAGGCTGGTGTGCCATCGGACTCAGGCGGCCATGACTTGCCACTGCTGCAGTGGAAAAGATGGTGGCGGTGTAATTATGAGCAAGGTCAAAGGTCCTCAGAATGGACTCTTGTGAAAGGTGACAGCATGTGGATAAAAAAAAGAGCCAGATTACCAACCTCTACTGTGAGTAAGTAAGTAAGTGTTCCATATTAGTTACAGGGATACATTTCTGGCTGAGTGAAGATGAGGAGTTTTAGTCTTATTTCACTGAGAAACATTTCCTCCCAGCCACCCTATATTGCACAACTGGCTGTCACACTTTATGCTCTTTTGCTCTTGCCGTCACCCTTTAAATGTCAGGTTAGGGTGAAAAAGAAAAACAAGGGGGAAAAAAGAAACAAGATCCTTCGGAAATATCAAATTTTTTTTACCATTTCTGCGGATGCTCCAGATGACGAATCTAAGTATCATTAAGAGCATGATGAAAATAAAAGAGGAGCAGTGGCCCGTCGTATTTATCATAATGCACACGAAAACAAAAGCCTCGCGCCTCCGAGGACGAGCAAGCTTATGTGGTGTCAGCTGGTAAGTGAAGCGGATCATTCCCCACCTTTTCAGGGAGAAGGACACACAAAAAAAGACCAAGAAATGGAGAAAGAAAGAGAATAGGCAAGACAATGCACTCTGATTTTGTTGTGGAAGGAAGGGCAAAAGTAAAGAAAAAGAGCAGAGAAGATAAAGCGCTGGCTGTAAACCATTCCTGTCGTTCCTCAATATCTGCACTTAATGCCTCGCCTTGTCAAAACGTGATGATGTGAGCAGAATTGATTTCCCCCCTAACAAACAACAAAAAAGCAATCCCTCCTTTGCAGAGGTGTAAAGCAGAGCTACCCTCCCCCTCATCTTCTCTCATCTCTTACCATCTCTCAAAGGGCCTCTTTCTGGGATGAGAGATGGAGAGGGAAAGGACAGCAGGGAGAAAAAAAAACGACTACGAGGCAAGTCCATCTTCCTCTGACAACTACAAACTGATCACTTAGAGCAGTTAAATCTAATAACAATAATAAGATTGAGCTCTGCAATGTACCACCAAACGCACAGCCACAACAATAATTGCAAGAATAATAGAGCGCCAAGGTATTTAAGGATCCAATCCTGACTTAATTATAAGAAATTAAAATGGATTTAGCATCGGAATTAGCTTGATTTTATAGGTAATTAACGGCACACAACAGTGGCGGAATAAGGCGCGCGGTATAATCTCCGTGAACGGCTAAATCAATCTGACTTGAACACCGACCAATCAACGCGGCGCGCTGCAGCCAGAAACAGCAGGTCTTCGCAGATGCAAAGAGAGGCAGAATTTATGCTAATGGCTGAACTATGATTTATAAGATGTGTTCCAGCGCTGGATTCCCAGTCACGTCCACAAATACAACACAGCAGCCCAGCTGTCAACGTGTGCACCTAATAGTGGCTGGATGCAGCGGCCCCTTCAGGAGATAGTGTTGCTATAAACAGCTCTGCGCTTTTATGATTGCATGTGGCCTTCATATAGGAGCCTTCACTTGTCAGTCGCATCTAAAAAGGAGGGCACAACAGCATAAAGAGAGATAGTGCATGTGCATTTAGTGCTGGTGGAGATGCTTCAGATCAGGCATGTAACGTTGCTTGATTACACAAAACAATATGTGTGCTTGTGAAAGGGTCTGTCTGCATGTGTGTCACAGCCCCAAACTATAAAACCTCCTGTGTGTCTCAATCCTGCCCCTTTTCTCCTTACCCATCAACACACACGTACACGCACGCACACACGCCTACACACAGTAACAGATGGCTGATACTAACTGAGATAATCCGCCAACAGAGTCATCAGCATGGATCAGTGGTAATCAGAGTGTGGACACAATGTCTCTTCTCCAGCCGTAATGGAAGGAACGCCTGGCGCAAGAGAAGGGAAATGCATTATTCCCCATGATGCCCTGACCTCATTCAAAGACACACGGTGGCTCCCAGCTCTCTCTCTCTCTTTCTTGTCCCCCCCCTCGCCACAGACGACAAAGACTATATGATCGCTGCTACTGCAACATTCACCGTCTCCTTTGGATCACTTACTTCCTGCCTTTTATTGTGATCCCCGACTGTGTCGAGCTCAGACCCCACTTCAAGTGTGTCCTGCACTGAACAGCTAACAGGGAAAACAGCAAGTCAACATTCCAAGTGTGTCACGTTGAGGGTTACTGGCAACAAAAAAAGCAGTGGAGTGAGTAATCAGCAGCTGCATTTAAGAGTCACAGTGATGTTTGTTCATCTTTTTCCGGTGCTTCCATTTCCAAAAACGCAAGAACGATAAAACTGATGCTGAGAAAAGACAGTAATTCATCAGTATGATATCAAGACAGTCTTTTTCTTATCAGGTGACATCAATAATTTTTATGGATCATTCCCTCTCAGAAGGCATAATGCACACGCACACAGAATTACTTTCTGCAGTACAAGAGCTGCTAAAATGATTCCCACATCATTCTGAATCAGCATCATCTTTGCTTTTTTTTTTCCTTTTATAGTTGTAGTTCAGGGACATGCTGTAGTTAAATCTGTTGTTTTATCCAAGCTCTACAGGCACATCTTTATCATATGAATGCGGATGTTAGCCAGAATTGAATTCTTAATATTTCAGCTCATCTTGCTTGCATTAAAGTGTTTTTTCCTCAAGTCAACCTTCATGTAGAGGCACCATAAGCCAAGGAATGACATAACCACCTGTCGTGGTAGCAGTAACAGACTTTGTCTAGTGTCAAATGTCAACTCAGAGAACATCTAAAAGTTAAGAGCCAATGGGATGAGATGGGGACTTATAATTTTATCATGGTGTATTGTGGTAATTATTGTAATGGCGGTTAAAAGTGATCCTCAAATCCATCAATTTTTTGGCTCTAGTTCTATTTTGCACATACAGTCATAGCCTTTCTGAAACAAACACTTCTGTAAAATTAAAGATTACTCATTATCAGAAAGGTTACTTCACTGTAACACTAACACTAACAAGACAGACTCTACTGCTGAGTGCAAAACAGCTGCATCTAAGCTACTTGCTCTGAACAATTTAAGGGGAGTGAGAATGTATCTAGGTCATGAAACAATAGCAGTAGTTTAGGTTTAACGCCATACCAGCAGCTATGGGTATATCACGGCAACAAGGTACAATGAACTACAGGTTCATCTCATAAGACCAGGTGACATACAATACTAGGTTCACGACAACAAGATATTAACAATAATTTTGAGAATCCAATTTTTGTTTTAGCAAGTAAGTAAAGAATTCACGGATTGCAAACTGTGTTTTACAGATGTGATTTAATCCAAACTTTTACAAGTACGTATATTGCATAACTTTTGTTAGCACCTTTTTGTGTTTTCATAAGTAAATAACGGCATTATAAACCTCAAAGAGTGGTTTACTGAACCTCTCTTCAGCGTAGGACTATCAAGGCTGAGTTTTAGTCAGTCTGGGCATGTTAGATTTTCAAACTGGGGTTTACAGCTGCCGTTCAGATTCCTTCAAAACAGTTGGTTTAATGCTAATCAGAAGCACTGTTGCAGATGTTAACTTTCGCAGTACATAGTTAGAATTAGTTTGTATCCATCTACTTGCTAGATAGTTAGATATCTAGCTAACAGTTAAATATTATACTCAGTTTAACAGCTGGGTCCCCTTAATGCTGTCTCACAAACAATTTAAAAGTGCTGACGGCTTTCTGAATGATCATAGAACTTAATATTTCAGGCAGGCCTTTAGACTGAAACTGCAGCGCTCAAGAGAGTCAAACTCAACTTTTATGACACACCTAGCAGATTCTAAGTTATTTTCATTCAACTAAGAAGATTGTTTCTGACAGAACATGACGATAGTTTAAAAGGACTTTTATTTTTGTAAAACAACAATGCTTTCTCCATTTTTATTTCCACTGTAACATAAGTGGCCTGTCAAAACCTACTTATACCTCTCTCAGTTAAAAGCATTCAAACCCTTCTCATTATTGCTGACCAGCTTTTTGCGTGTTTCTACTGGCACTTTGATGATTTAACTTTTGTGATGTGCTCCAAGTGTTTGAGGTTGCAGGGCCCTATTGCTATCACCCTAGTCTTTATTTCCCTCCATAAATTCGCATTCAAGGAAGGACTCTGGGTGGACCGCTCCAAGACATTAATATGACTTTTAATCAGAAGAAACATGTTGGTAAAACTCAGATTACTTTAAACTTAAATTGTTCAGAGCTTTACTGTAGATGGAACTTATCCTAACAAGCATCACTGCAATAAACCACAATTTGTTTGCTTTATACTCCTGGTTACTTTTGGTAATATTATGACAGATAAACACAAACTATGTGATCTTTTGGAACAAAATCTGTTTTTAGCAGTTAATTGTGGTCCAGTTGTTTTAGCAGTGATTCTTGAGAAGAGGGACAAAACAGGTCCTATGAATAAAGCACAAAATTTGAATAAAATATACACAAAATACATTTTTTTCAAATATCTGACTAAACTAACCTGGGCCATGTGAGCAGAACAATGTATGTTTTCTTGATGTTTGCTGAATATTTTTTATTTTAAACTCTGTAGTAGGTGGATGATGTCTGTAAAATCCCTTGTCCTGGAGCAGAA
>CAEFZY010035254.1:0-15888 GCA_903066815.1 Brachyrhaphis roseni
AGCAGATTTCTATATACAGTCATTAAAGAATCTGTGTTATAATTTACAAAATATCCAAAATAATTTTGGATATTTTGTAATAAAAAAATTGCTGGAAAAAAAATAAAACTGTTTTGTATTAAACTATTATACAATTCATATATAGATTGACTATATATGAATTGTATAGACTCTATACATTGTAGAGTCAGTGTATATAATCATACAAACAGACACATCAGCTTTGTTCTACAAATTAAGACTTGCATTAACATTAATTTAAAAAAGGACTAAGGAAAAGATTGATCAAAAGTAAAACTTTGGCATCATATGACTTAAATGCTAAAAAGTTTGAGTGAACCCTTTGATTCTTACGTTCAATTGTAAATAAATGTCATTTGAAGTTTAGGATAATTAAGCTAAAACAACCCAAAATAGTTTCAGATGTAGACATTTCATAAAAAATGTGCATAACATTTTCTTTTATTTTTTAAGTTGTGTTGTGGAAACACAACATTCTTCAACTTATACAATATATTTGTCAAACTATGACCTGTAGAGCCACAAGTCAACGTTTCCTGAAATATAAACTGAAAGAAGATTTTTATCTGTTCTCTGTATCATGACCGCAAACATACACAAGTATAAAGCTATTTTACTTTTAAAGCTTGCACACAAAAAATTACTAATTAATTAATCTACTGGAACATTTGTATTACCATGAATCCACAACAGTAAGTACATTTGTTTGGAACCAAACAAATGTAAAGCAAAAATAATTACTAACAAATCAGACATACATGGAGAAAATTAAAAAATACAACATGAAATAAATCGGGAATAATTACCTGAGCATTTTGGTAGATCTGTAAGTTATTCAGTAGGTCTAAGTCTGATAACAGGCAATGCAAGTGAAGGGCAGATTATGCAGGAAACAAGTGTGGCATTTGATTTCATAAGCCCTCCCTTTACCCAGGGTTTCGTCTGTTAGGCGACGAGAGGCTTGGCATGTTACATAAACAAATCTACCAAACTGCTGGAAGAAAGACTGGAATTATTTCTTAACTTTTTATTGTTAGTTGCTGTCATTACAGAAATGGAGGAATTAAACATTTTGATTTTGAAAGCAGCTGCCTGACAAGAGAAGTCCTGAGCTCATGTAGTCCAGTTAAATATTTTATATTTATGAAAAGCTCAGAAGCTTTTCATAAATCAGATTTAATCCTGAAAAAAACTTATTAAAGTAAAAATACAGTAATAATTTATACAGAAAGAGTAACTTCACATTATCTGAAAATCAGTTGGATAATTCCTTATTTGTTTTTCAGAAAACCCATACATAAAAAGTGAAATGTATAAAGTCAAAAGTATAATAATGGAAAATACATTCAGAATCATACCCTTGAACAAATCCTCCTGTCATGTCAGGCGGTTGTTTTCCAGGTCTTCCCACTGGAAACTTGGATATTTTCACTTCTGGGTTTAAACAAAACAATTGGAAAATTATTATTCATATCTGTATTGTTGTTACATGTTCATTGCTTTGCACCACATAAATTACACATTAAATGTTATAATGAGTTTAGGTAAGATATGAAAACAATAAATTTTACTTTCTGGACATTTAGTTGCTCTCATGATCCTTCATATGTGGTATACTAAGTCATCTCTTTTAAAAAAGAATGCCCTTTTTTAAAAGAGAGAGCTGTGGAACCATCTTGCGGATCCAGCTTTAAATTGTTTTTTTTTTGCATGAGGAAAGTGGCATTTTCCCCCGAAGAAGTTTTTCCAGTGTTGTAGCTACATGCCTCAAGCAGGTTTTCTACGCCTTCTTGCTCCCCACAAAGTCATAAACACATTCTTGAACATGGGAACCTGGTAATACGCTTGCTGCAAAAGTAATAAAATGTACAGAAAAGGGTACAGAGTTAAAATTTTGCTTGAATGGTAATAATTCTCACACATCTGAGTGTTCCTCTGCGATTAACTGTAAACCTGTCTGCACACAAGATTCCGCTGCTGGAATCTTGTGTATAACAATGTTTTAATTCATAATGAAGAGATGAACAAACAGTTTATTACCTGATGAATCACACATTTGCCTGACATTTATTATGTACACCCAAATGACATGCATACATGTGGAGAACATACAAACTCACAAAAAAGGCTCAGTGACACATTTAAATTGACCGTTTCACCAAATGCAGTCATTCCAAGTCATTCTCAACAAGAACTTAAATACAGGTCAGCCAGGTTAAAATCAATTAATTAACATTCATAGTTCCCCAGCTAAAACTTTTTTAATCTTAGTTTACAGCCACACCACAAACTATGTACCAATAATTTGTCATATTTTGGATGAAATAAAGTTTATAAATATAAATGTAGGTCAGAACGTCATTCACAAGTTATCATATCAGGTATATCACCTATCACCTAGCGTTTGTAACCTACTTTAAATCTGTTTTTGTCACGTAACGTGGATTAACAGCTGAACCAAAATACAGGCAGCAGCTGGGGAGGATCATGGTGGAATTTTAATAATGAAATAAGAGAACATACAACAGTAGGACACGGAGACCAGGACAGGACATGAGTGATGTTGGGTGGAGATGAGGAAATAAGGTGATTGGGAACAGCTGTGGAAGCGAGCTGGCAAGCTGAGGAAAGCATGAGCGAAGGAACATCACTGATCTACTACAACTAAATCCAAATAGATAAGAGCAGATATCAGGAATAAATGAAGAAAGTAAACGCAAGAAAATAACCTATGTCGCAACACAAAGAGACCAGATGAACAAAATCAACAACAAAAAACCCCCCAAAAACAGGGAAAATAATCAAAACACAAACCCAGTGGAACAAACCAAACAACCAAGGGAAATAAAGTGATTTATTTTACAGTTAAATTTGTCTTGATAGTCTTTAATGTCATCCATACAGGCGTGTGTCATTTAAAATGTTCACCGAACTTTGCTTGTGTGTTTGTGACGACGCATGGGGGAGGTTTTCTGAATGTTCAATACGAACTAGGAAGCCACTGCACAGAAGAGTATGAAGGAGTGACAGACATTTGGCTTAAGTGAGTTAAAATTAAAATTATCTATAATTTTAATGAAAGTAGTGTTCGTAGTGTCACCAAAATAAAATTAGAGCCTGTGTTTCTGTTCCTCAGTGCACAAAAGTCCAGAGTTCACAGACGACTCCATGATAAGACGTCGACAGAAGATCACACTGTCGTTGGTCAAAAGGACACGAGCTGAAAACCTCTAAAAATTAGATAAACCTGACAAATGAGAGCTTTTGTCTGGCATTAACGCAATGTAATGTAAAATTTAAGGCCTTTGTTAGCTCTCCCGGTTGATAAGCAGGTTTGAGGAGAAACTTTGAAAGCCATTTCCTCAAAAAAAAGAAGAAAAAAATGGATTGGATAGTGCCAACATCCAAATAGCCATCTCTTCTTCACTTCTTGTTTAGAATCTGCAAATAACTCAAATGAGTAGACATCTTCCCATTTGGCTGTGGCCAGTCACATACATATATATTTCAGCAACCAGCTGCACTGCTGGTCATTATAAAAACAGATCAGGAATATCACATGACATACAATTCATTCTTTACATCCTCGCGCTGTATATAGCGCTATATGTAGTATTTCTGGTAATTCATCTAATTAAGCAAAGTTTGTAAAATCCTTCCTTTTGATTTGCTTATTAAAATGCAGAATACAAACTGTGTGACTGCAGGCCACCAAACCAAACTTTAACAGCCCACCATTAAACAAAAGATCTTTTTACATTTGTTTAAAGAAAAATATAGGATGTAATCTTGTCGCTCTAACAAGATACAGCAAGTACAGTATTTGTGCGAGTTTTAAAACCCCATTTGGTTGAAATTTTATTGGCAATTTGACTGAATAGATAAATTGAAAGATCGGACTCATTTTACCGACTTTAGCGATGTGCAGCGGTGCATCAAATAAGTCCACATCACTCTATTCTTTTAATGGAAGAATAGAGTGATGTGACGTGATTTAGTGTGATGTGACTCAAAGAGGATTCCACCTCTTTGAGTCATCAGCTCTGAAACACGTCTCATCACTTCGGAGCCCGATGTTCTTTGTCTGACTCTCAGCATCTTCGATCACTTCAGCAGCTGTTGTACTCATAATGAACTAAAGGCAACTGTGGCTCCAAATGTGAATCGGATGTTTATGTTTGCATGTACAGTATTGACTGCAATGTGTTTTATCTGTGCAGTCTAGAAATTAGACAGATTTTGCAGGAGAAGAGCAAAAAACAAAAAAGGAAGTAATTTTCATTGACCAATTTTTGGCATTCAGTCTTCTTTGGTACACATCTTTCAGAGAATCTGATAAGCCACAAATAATGTTCAGCTGTCCCAGCAATGTTTAGAAATACTAGAACTGTAAAGTCTTCCATCTATGGATAGGTATCAGTCACCTGTGGAGCGGTATCTGATCCAGTTTGACAGACTCAAACTGGAACTTTTGCGCCACATTTCCACAAAGTACACATTAGTCTAGAAAGAATTGAACTTTGATGCGAACCAAGAAAGTGAACTCTGGTGAGCCTAAAAACCTACGTCTCTGGTTGAAGTGAATTCTAGTGCGGATCGAATGCACATGTAGATGCAAGCGAACTGGAGACCGCCCCAGAAGTGGGAAGCGAATGATAGCACAGGGCATTCTGGGTAAATACAACCTGAACAAACGTGAGCGTCTAGGGAAAAGTAGTTTGTGATCTTATACCAAAGACAAAAGAGAAATCTGACTCTACTTCATTATTATTAATATTCCACAAAGAAGGAAGTGGCCCACAGCGGCACCACAGGCAAGGAGGTGGAGAGGTTCCTCAATTAGTTTAGATCGTTGGAGGCAGTGCAGTGTGAAAGTGAACCGCAGCAGCTGAACCAAGTCCACCGGACTATGAGGTGTGAAAACACGCTGTCTTTCGCCTTGAAAGTGACAGTGATCATGTTTAAGATATTCTAGATATTTCTGGGTGTTACATGGGTTTCACGTTTTATGACATAATGAATTTGAGGATGTCGATATAGTCTGAAGTTGATTTTGTACATTTTTCCACCCTCCATTATCTGAATTGAAAACAACAGAAGACGAAAACAACCTCGTTAACATTGCTTTGATGGGATTTTCATGTATAAAGGTCAGAATTTTAAGCAAGCAGATGATCACCTGTTACTTACAGACACAATATTTTCTCCATGTTCCTCTATTTTTGAAAATGACACAACGAATCAGAAATAATGTCCTGTAGAGCTTAGTGCTAAAGAAAATAAGGCTGCCTGCTGTAAGCTCTGCCTCATCCCCCGGAGGGGTGCAACGTGACCCCTCTCAGTGTGAATGCTGCACTCTCAGTGTCACTCTGACTTCTGCTTGAAGGAGTGGGGCATCTTTCTGGAGGAGATTGTTAAGCAAGGTAGAAATATGGTTGAACAAGGATTATCTGTTCCCTGCCTGCTCTGAAAAAGTCAAGCAAATTAAAAACACCACATTAGACCTCATATAATTACTTCTTCATTGACTAACTGGATGGCATTAATATTTTCAGCACCTGATATTTAATAGTGAAAGAGGATCACCAGACATGTTTAAAAAGTGAAGCTAGAGCAAAGAGAAGGAGGTTGCTATTAAAACTTAATCAAAGTTGTTTGACTATTCACACAGTACCCTGAAAAGGTTTTTTGCACCTTTTGAATTTTTTCACATTCTGCCACAAACTTCAATGTGTTTTATTCAAACCCTTTTTGCTCCACTATAATGCACTACTTTGTGTGACACAACATGCATACTTGGAAAGCGGAAGGAAAATCTCCTAGGGTTTTCAAAAATGTTTAGAAGTAGAAGTATGGTTGGCATTTGTTTTCAGCCAATGTGAGTCGATACTTAGCAGAACTACAGCTGGCTGAAATTACATCAGTCTTCTGGTCTGTGTCTCCACCAGGATTGCATGTCTAGATATGGAAATTTCTGCATATTTCTTTTGACAAAATAGCTCATGCTCAGTTACCTTGGATCCATTTCAGATTTAGACCTTTGAGCTGCTATTTTGACACATAAATATGTTTCAATCTAAATGGATTCTTTCAACCGTTTGCAGCACATTTAAGGTTTCTATCCTGCTGTCCTGTGGCCTCTATATAGATCCAACAAACATTTTATCCCTACCAACCTTTCCTTAAAACTTCATTGGAAGAGTCAGAGGCAAAATAATCCAAGCTGGGAATATGATCGCATCCCAGGCCATCAGGAGTGAATTAATGCAAACCACCAAGACTGAGTTAAATTTATTCAAGGTTGGGACAAACTGTTATGCACTTTACCATCAACAGCCGATGTAAATGTAGTCTCACTTAGACTATGTCCTATTTGCACCCATACCAAGTGCTTGGACGCTTAAAATAGTGTTTTGTTGGCAGAGAAAGCGAGGACTGCGACCATAGAGCTGAGAACAAATGATTGAAACGCTGAACACAAACATGCACAACTGTGACATGTTTGATAAAATCTGTCAAAACCATCCTGTTTTGAATTCATCTGCCTTTTCAGGACATTTATGGATAAGAAACATGTTGATATAAATATTTCTAAAAGTCATCTTGTTGGTCATATTTCAGTATGCACTCTAATCGATACGCAGGTATTTTGAGAGATGTTCCTGCGACACATCATTCAAATCTCTGCAGGCATGCGCTCTTCAGCATAACACCTGTGCACAACCTGTTAGTACTACAACTACTACTGTGACAGACAGCCTCCCAAAATGAAAGGAGAGTCTCTGTCTTTTCCCCTTGCTGTCAGAACTGCAATCTGTGGGAGTTTTAGCCAGGCAGATACCAGAGTGAGCCCCACAAATAGCATAGATTATTTTATTTTATTTTTTTTATTAAGTGTGGCCCCGACCAAATCTATGTTCCTGCCCCTGATCAGCTGTGCCGCGCACAAGTTTGAGATTCAGTAAAATCTGTTGAGGGTTTAAATAAAACCACATGCACTTTAAATAAATTAATATACTTTTTTATTATAGTCAGACCTATGACCTCATGAAGCTGAGGACCATTCGGGCTTTTATGAGGAGGCAAGTTCTGGCAGCTGCATGGTCACTGCTTTACAAGAAAAAAACCACTGGTTTTAAATGATTATTTTTGGTGGTTGTTTACTGACTTTCAAACTGTTCAGACATTTCAGACTAATGTGTATGTCTTGTTTTGAATAAATTTGAAAATAAATCCAACATATGGGATGCTACACACATAATGTGCGACAGTGCTATATGGGCAAACATTGAGTGCTTGCAAATTAATGAAGTTTGGCACGGGGTTTACCTGATAGAAAAAATATATATATATATTTTTTTTTTACCGCAATCATATTTTGAGTTAGACTACTACTGTCAAAACAAAACTTTCAGTGTTGATCCTAAATTCATCTTCCCATTTTGTGACATAGCATACACTCACTGCACCTGAATGAGAACTCTATACCTTAAACCTTAAACTGCATAGCAAATCGTTGAGTGTATTCTCCTGCTTCAGGAAGCAAAATCATCCCAAATTGTCTGACAGACAGTGAAGCTTACATTTTAGCCTGAAATTTGTTATCTGTGAAACTTTTGTTTCTCTATAGCTTTAAATCGTAATAGGAGACAGTCCCCAGTTATTTGAACGCACACATTTTCTACTGGGTGAAAAAAATTATTGACATTAACAGAGCTGCAAAACAAGCACCTGCTTAATTCTCAGTTTCTCTTCATCAGCTGCACCCTGCATGTAATCAACCACCTACATCTTCCAAGCATTCACACAGTATTTAAGCTTCTTCGTTTGTGTCATTTCCTGCAGGATTCTCCTGTTTCATGGTCCTTTGCTTGCAGTTTGCCCATTCTTGGTCCCTTCATGTCAGCTCTGTAAGTTTTCTTATTTATTTTCTTCATTATAAACTCTGTTACTGCCACAGAAGTATCTGCCTCTGGAGCCTCTTTAAACTAAATCATGACAAAAGTATTCTATTCTGTTTGAATAGTTCAGCTGTTAGTTATTTTACCACTTTGGGGAATTTATAGACTGCATGCACTATAATAAATAATACTGGGTTTTAGTCAGCTGGACTAACGTAATCAAGTTAACAGAATACATTACTGAAATTAATAATATATGTTACATGAGCTTCAACTTATAGTTCTGAGAGAGAAACTAGAAATAATACATTCTTTAAAATTAAAAGCATCCTCAATTAGTTGCAATTTTAGACTTTATTTTAGAAATATTTATTTGAAATGCAAAACAAAACAAAAACAATACAGTGAAAATACTGTAGGCTGTTTTTTTCCCTTATTTTATCAATTTAAATAAAACAATGTCACACAGATGATGGTGTTCTGTCTGTGACGAGGTAGAACAAATAGTCACTTTATTTTAAATGGGAAAACATCCAACAGGAAAATGTGATTTTTGTTTTCAAGAAGAGACATTAAAACATGTTTTGTTGTTCTGTTCAAAATATTCTGTTGAGCGAAGGTATTTAGATTGCGTGACAATAAATTACAGTTAAATATACAAGATATTTTAGACAAAATTTCTACTTCTGGATATTTTTGTTCTTTACTGAAATACCTTAAGAAGAAGTTGATAGACAGGATATCAATTTTTTGTTTTGCTTTGGGTGGGGTGTCATCTCGGTCCACACTCCACTCCAGCAGATGGCGGTAATGCACATCAATACGTTGCTTATCAACCGCCATAAAAAAAAAGAAAAAAGAAAAAAAAGCAGCGGCATTCGGTTTATACAGCAATGCATTCTGGGTAAAGAACATGCTATCGAGTAACTTAACGGCTTTTCAGGTTGAAGCGGAGCGCGTTGGTCAGAAGGGAATGTTGGTCGGAATCCTTCTCATTTTAGAAGACGTGAGTAAACTACTTCCTTCCTCCTTTTATAAGGCTTGAGGCGAAAGTAGTGACCTCTGTGATTTACCCACTTTTAAAACACTGATGGAAATGATCTAATATACACTTTTGAAATAATTCAGCATCTTATAGTATGTAGTAATATGAAAGTTTTGAGTGACTAAAATCTTTTAACTGCGTCATCAAATGTATGAAACGTTTTATCAGTTTTCAAAATAATTAACAGTAGTTCATTCATAGTAGTTCAACTACAGTTGCAGGTGTTAATAAAGTACTAAAATGTTTATATACAAAAGTTTTGTCAGCCTATTGACAACACGTTCATGTAACTTTTGGGATAAAATAGGATCCAGCAATTTAGAATCTCCAATAGCAATTAATTTATCATTAAATCTGAACACCATTGCAGAATATATGTCATATTGTTCATAGCTGTACATGTGATATTCCAAATATAAACAAAAATGCACAGTCAAGAGGTTTTGAATGCATGTCATTTTACTCTATCATTTTTTTCTCTAGGGATGTTTCATATCTGCGTCCACAGTTGATGTCATGTTTTATCGTCTTCTCATAGTCTGCTGTAAGGAAATGTAGTTATTTAAATTCAGTAAACTATGTGAACTTACAGGACATCACAGAATGAATTATTTTGATGTGACAAAAGGTTTCACAAGAGTCAACTGACTCGAACAGGTGTCAGAGCCATACAGGAATAGAGATAAGTTAACATCCAGTCATTGAAGTGCAAACAACCCCCATCTGAAAGCACAACTCCGCCTCTGGCTATTTCTGTCTGTGGTGATTTGTACCAATGACCGGTTTTGTCTGTTTAATACTTGGCCACACAAACAGAGATGTTTTTTGTTTTTTTTCTGAGATGTTGTTTTGCTATGTTGTTGGAGACTTTTATGGCAACAATGCTCTGGAGGCAGTCTGTCCATCCTGAGCGAGCAGCGACAACAGCCATTAGCCACCACTAGCATCTCCCTGTTCCTCAGCATTGCAGCCTGTCTCACACAGTCATCCGTTCAATAGCACTATACCTTCAATAACAGTCAGAGCAGAGGAGACCCATTCCACTCCATATCCACTTTGCACATAAATCGCATATTTGTAAAGCTGAGTAATGCTATTGATCAAGGCTCGCCAGTTGCCATGGCAATGCTGCCAACAGCTCCTGTTATGTTTAGAGTAGTTGTCCAGCTGGAAGCTGAACCTCCGCCACATTCTCAAACTCCAACAGGTTTTCCTCCAAGATTGCCCTATATTTCACTCCATCCATCTTCCCACCAACTCTCACCATCTTCCCTGTCCCTGCTGAAAAGATGCACCTACAGAGTGCGTCTCTGTAGGTGCGTCTACCTACAGAGACGCACCAAACATGGTGGTGGCATGTTTGACATGGTGGTGTCAAACATGCCACCACCATGTTTGACAGTGGGGATGGTGTGTTCAGAGTGGTGATGTGCAGTGTTGGTTCTCCACCACATATAGCGTTTTGCATTTTGGCCAAAAAGTTACACCATGGTCTCGTCTGACCTTAGCTCTTTCTTCCACGTTTCCTGTGTCTAACATGGCCTCTGGCAAACTGCCACTTTCCACTCTTTCATAAAACCACATTTGTGCAGTGCACAACTAATAGTTGTCTTGTGGACAGAATCAGGTTTACCTGAGCTGTGGATCTCTGCATTTCGTCCAGAGCCACCATGTTCTCTCTGATCGGTGATGTCCATGTTGGGCCTGTGAGTTTAGGTAGACGAACTTGTCTTGGTAAGTTTACCGTTGTGTCATTCTCTTTCCATTTCTGGAAGAGGACTTGAACAGTGCTATGTGAGATGTTGAAAGCTTGGGGAAATCTTTTTATAGCCTGAGCTTGCTTTCAACTCCCTGACCGGTCTGACGTGTTCCTTGGACTTCTTGATGCTGTTTGCGCCCCCAGTATTCTCACTGAGGCCGTCACAGGGCGCTGCATTTGTACTGATTATAGATTACACACAGGTGGATTCTGAATTTATTTGCACACCACATGTTTCAGTTTTTTTATTTGTAAAATAAAAAATATAATCATGTATAATTTTCTACTTCACAACTGTATACCACTTTGTGTTGGTCTTTCATACAAAAAATTCCAGTGAAATATATTTGTTTGTGGTTGTAATGTTACAAAATGCGGAAAAGTTGAATTGGTATGAATACTTTTGCAAGCCACTCTATGTAAGAATACTAACTGAAGCTTCATAGTCCAACTCTCAGAACTATCAGGTTACACTGGTTGTGGTTTGCTGCCCCATACTTTTATTTTGTTTATGGATGGGAAATGGTGCAAAGACTGACTCTGCAGCTTTTAATGTTTTTTTCTCTGACCGTCCTGCAGAGAAGTAACTGAAAGAACTGCAAAGATGCATTTAATTTACATGATTAAAGATTGTCAGCTGATGTGCTTCAACTGAATTAGGATTTAATTAAAGAGCAACGTTATGGTGGGTTGACTCCCTTGTGGGAAAAATTGTGTGTATACATGCAACCTGAATTTATTTGGGTTTCACGGCTGTAGCATTATCAAAAATATGTGCCGTGAGTGCTTTTGCCAGCTTTCAGTATTTGGCACTTATTGAGTATTACTGTGGGGTTTTGACTGTGCAATACCGGTTAAAAGGGCAAAAACAAATTTACATCTGAGATGACTTGAGGGTAATAAATGGGTTAAAAGTGACCACACTTACAAACATAGTCTAAATATATGTTCTATGATTAAAAACAACTTGACTCGTGGTGCAGTCAAACGACACTATAAACAAAACAAGGATAAATGACTCATCTTGGATTTTTTTTTTCTTTTACAGGCTAAATGCCACAAACTGCAGTTCAACTGCCAAGCAGAGGAGACCACATGTGAGTGAAGTTAAAACTGTTCTGAACTAGCTACTGAAGTCTGCCGTTTCACACACAAAGGTTTGCGGAAGTTGATGTGTTACAATTACGTTCTGAGGTATTGTTTCATTTACCAAACATTTTAACTATCAGAAAAGAAATGATCAGATCACTTCTGCTAAGGAAGTGATCTGCAGATAAATCTTATCTGTTTAGTGCAGATAAGATTTATGATAATCAACGGATGTTGTGTTGACACTCAATTGTGTCTCTAAACTTTTTTTTGGTTATTTTTTGCACAAGATTATAAGTTTCCCTGAGCTGTTTCAGAGCCTCAGATGCTTCTGGACGACCCCCCAACTCAACGTTTACACTCGCATGAGAAAATGGCTGTAAAACAAATGCGTAATTGTGCAACCTTAAATCTTTGACCTGACTCAGACAAAAAAAAAAAAAGCACAAGAAGTAGAATCTCCTGCACAACCAACAAGAATACAGCAGCAGTGTCTGGATGGCAAGTCACCAACAAAACAATTGGCTATTCCAAAAGCTATTGTATAGGCGCAAAAGCAGTTTACCAAATGTGCTGGAGTTCCGCTTGGGTTGCTAGGTGAGGAGCTAGGGTTGCTAGGCAATGGCACAGTGCCCGTTAATTGTGCCTTAGCAGGCAGGAATTTTTTTTTACTTATTTGACTTTTTTTAATTTTATTTTTTATGTTTTTTTTTTTTTCTTTTTAAGAGGCAATCAAAGTATAAAAACTTGCAAAAAAAGAGTAAATTTTGCATTAGAGGTCCCCTTTAAAGTAAAGACATATGTTACTTTAATCAATTAATTGAGTTGAAGACCTAACCCAGCATGCTGGGTGGAACCCAACTCCCTGCTCTCCTGTGTCAACCCATCTACTAAATTAATCAATATTTGACCGAGGCCTAGGTTGGCAAGAGCAATTACGAAACCTGGCTGACATTTTTTGGCATTGAGGGCAACTCCTGCAAAAACTGGCACCATCTTTATGTAATCCAGTCCAGTAGAAACACTGTTGGACACGGGATATTGTTTTATGTTTCCCCAGGTGATCAGCCCAGGGAATTGAATGGCCCAAAGTTAAAACAGTTTCTCTGGCTGTTCTGGGTACTACAAGCTGTTTTACTGCTCCCTTTTTCCTATAAAGGATGCCGTTTTGCATCCAGAATTACTCTGCAATTCCACCCTCTTCAGCTCTCTTGATAAAGTCTGCCAAGCCTCTATCCTGGTGCTGCAGTGAAACAATATTATTAGAAGTGTCAAAGCCTAGCTGTACATCAGGTTCAGGCAACACAGAAGATGCTGTTGCATGTCTCAATTTGTCTTGTTTGCGCTGCCTTATGAGACTTCTGTGGTTTGATTGGACCCAGTTCAATCGCAGTCTCATTAAACGGTAATGCTCTTAGGCAGGGATCATCTTCCCTTGAGGCCTTTGACTGGGAACATATCAAGACAACATTGCACGTTTTAGTTAGTGGAAATTGGAAGATCATTTTCCAAGACAACAGGAAAGGGTAGTTCATCCATGATACCACATTTAACAGGTAAACAAGTTCTTGCACTCTCATAGAGATGTCTGCTGTTGGATATTGCTTTTCATTTACATGTACACAGCAGATGGATTTCTGAGGTATACATTTTAAGTGGTGAAACATACCAGTAGTGTACAAGTGATTGGGTGCTTCCTGTACCAATCAAGGCTTTAAGCCTCTGACCATCGCTCTCCTTATTGGTCTGCACCAATTGTCTTTTTAATATTTGACCCTCTCTGGATACTAAAGACATCGGCGAGAGTTTGTCCCCCACAAATAGAGATTTTTTTTCAGAGATTTTGTTTGGCTGAGGGTGAAAAACATTTCTCCTTTCCAGACTGATTGCTCATCTTTCCAGCTGGACTGGTGTTACCTGGAGTTGGGGTGAAATCCCTTTTTGCTGCTTTAAAAGCCCATGATTGGTTCTTCCTACAGGCTGCCACAAATGCATCTGCCAAGGAAACTGCCTCTGCTTAATCTTTTTGGTTTTCATTCCTTAATCGAAACTTGGAGTTCTGGAGACAACATTCGCAAATACTGTTCAAGAATTATGACTTCATTAATTTCTTTGACAGTCTTAGCTCAAGGTGGGACACATTTCCCATAAAGCTCTTTGAGTCTCACATAAAGCTCCTTGGGTGACTCATTTGGTTCCACATTGACAGTGTAAGCACTGACCATAGGTCTCACTGTTTTTAATATTTATGTATAACAGCAGCGTTTTCATAATCAGTCTATTGATACATCCATATGTATATGCACTTCTGGCTTTACCAGTCAAAAGTGGAATCAACTGAATTGCCCAGTCAATGTTTGGCCATAAGGAAATGCTCAATGTCATTGTCATTACTTAGTGTCAAGTTTTGTCAGGTTTGCTTTACTGTACGATTCCCCACTTGAAAAGGATAGTCTCTACTATGAAACTTAACTGGATTTCACTCAAAGAGCCTTCAGTTTAGCTGATCCAGCTTTATTTTTTGTATGATGGTCACCGTAGTGATTTAGCCTTTCAGCCACATAGGTGAAAAACCTCAAAAGAAATAGAAACACATCTATGAAATTCTAAAATTAAGATAAATACATTGTGAAATTAACTAAATAAATGCATTGTGAAATAACCACACCGATTTCAACCCCTTTAAACCAGTTATTCCAAAAGTATAATAAATAGAAAATATTTTATAGTAAAATTCAACACCAATAAATAAATTAGCATATTTGTCAACATTTTGTTAAGTATATTTTTATAGTCAAAATTCTATTCGGCACTTATTCTTTTTCACTTTCTACCATAAACAATAAACACCAAGTGTTTTTTTGTTTGTTTTTTTTTTTAAAGTTACTCGCTTGATTTCAATAATATTAAAACTGTTCAGTACAACAATCAATCAGAGTCCATGTGCTGCTCCAATGAGATTCAGGAAATGAGCCTGGTTCTCATCACTAACAAGCAGAGAAACCACAGAAAGGTGCAGCAAAAGGAAGTGGCAGAGGGGAGTGGCTGCCTGTCAGTTTGCCAGAACACTTAGCCTTTTCAAGTTTATTTCTTTATAGACAGACAAGATAAAAACTGACTCACATGTTTCACCAGAAGATGGTGAAGGCCCTCGTTTTAAATTGCCCAAATCTAAGTCATCAGGCCTCAAGCCTGAAAACACATTGAGCTCTGAATCTGATAAAGTTTAAACAAAACCTGCCTTTCATGCGAGTATCTTGGACAGCCCATCAAAACATGCATCACACTTTCTGGTTGCCCACAATGACATACACCATCAGTATGCTTACCAATTATTTCACACATGCAGCCAATCCAGAATGGTCCAGTCTGAGTAGTTAATTTAATTTAGTCCTGTTGACAAGATGATAAGAGAACTCTGCTGTTTTTAATCAGAGGCTGGCAACTAAAATTGAAGCTCCCTATAGTCTCCTTCCTTCTCTCTCTCTGCCATTGTTGACCTATTGTTCTTTACCTAAAGGAATGTTAACATTTATTTCATTTTTAAAAAGGGATTCATTGACCGATTTGGAACTGACCTCTCATAATGAACATGTGGAATTCATACACAAAGGCTAGCTAACAAGAAACGAGGAGGAGAAAGGAGACCAAGACAAACAATACAGTGAGGCAACTACTTCAAGTCAACAAAAACATAGTAACTACAACACAATGTGAAAACTAGAGTAGCATAACACCAATAATGTTTGACAGTTTAACAAAGAGACTTGGTAGCTTCTCCAGAGTCAGGTCCCCTGCTTCCTGATGGATTGCTCCACTTCCTGGTGTTGCATCATAAACAGTCCTCTCCCCCAGCCACTTCTTTAAAGATCAGCATAAAATAGAGAGTTAATAATGTAAACATGGTATTTACTAAATGTAGTGATGGTGAGATGAAGCCTCATGAGGCATTGAACCACTTGAGCCAACTGGTTCGAGAAAGGGTTCATTTCTTGAAGCTTCATGTGCACACGAAACCACCTACTGGCCAGGTGTATAATCACAGCCAGCTGTATCTTAACACGTGTGATGCA
>CAEFZY010035256.1:0-48492 GCA_903066815.1 Brachyrhaphis roseni
TATATACATTTTTTAACTCAAGACGCCGCTGCACACGCTCTTTTCTGCAGACGTCTTTACAAACATACCCATCTCTGGAGTGGTTGTGGACTAAATGTCTTTCAAATTGGATATTTCCTGTCGTGTTCATAACAGTTTGTAGAAAAGGACAAAAACAAAGGATTGAATCACAACTTTATGAGTTTTCCCCTCATGATTCAGGTCCTAAAAGTGGTCTCAAAATGCCATTTGCAGTATTTTTGTTTTGTAAGATATGCATTGTGAGCATTCCTATTTAATGACTAAATTACAACAACAAATTAGTCAGATAATAAACTTTACAGGACTTTATTGTGGTATAACAAGCAGTGAGCAGTAAATTATTACATATCACAGCCAGATGCTGTACCTGCAGGCCGTGCTCCCAATCGTCTCGTATAAAAACGTTTTCCAGCTCATGGTTGATTCCCTCCACGCTGCTCGGCACTCTGCATATCAGCGACTTAGGCATCGGGTTTGACGTTAAAGTTGAAGAAGTTCCCTTGTACTGGAAAGAAACATAACACTTTTTGAAGGTGGATTAATGAATTACACATCTTGAAATAAGACAAAAGTAACTTACAAGTAACTTCTCAGCACTGCTATAATTTATTTGATATTGATAAAAAAGTATTGGTTCCACTGGCACTTACAACATGAAAAAATATTGTTAGAAATAAAAATAATCTACCAGTTGAAATAGTACTTTTTAGATAAATTCTAAAGGAATTATTGACTTAAACCAAGCTCCAATATTTAGCTTAAAAATTACTTCTAAGTCTTTTTTTCAAGTGTACTAAGATATTTGCACTAGAAAAACACAAGGGCTGAAATTGGATGCAACCACAACACTGCAAAACACAAAATCTTACCAAAGTTTTTAATCCAAATGACACAAAACAAACTTACAAGTAACTTTTCATTGATTTATAGGAGCCTGTTTTAAGTAAATAATTCTTTAATATTGATAAAAAAGAATTTGTTTCACTGGCAGGTTATTTCATTTATAAAATTGGAAAAATGTCTTGTTATAAGTGAAATAATCTGTAGTACTTTTTAATTAATATTAAGGAATTATTTACTGAAATAAACCTCCTATATCTTGCTGAAAAGTTACTTGTAAGTTAGTTTTGTTTCAAGATATTTGCACTAGAAATTAAACCAAAAATACTTGGTAAGATTTTTTGGTTTCAGTTAAAAAGAACAGAGTTGTGGTCAGAAGCATCAGTTTTAATGCTGTGTGCAGCAGCTCAGCATCTCTTTTCCTGGGTCTCTGTTAATGAATGAGCTGCAGCTCAGAGGAAGACATGCCCAGACACATTCCCTCTCCTCTGCCTCCGTTTGACCTCAAAGATCAACTTCTCCTGTTCAGGAAAGTTAACGCACCCTAAACATATAATAAATCATGATATTTAATTAACACAAATCTAAACAACATACCACTAAATATAGATGCTGTCGGCTTGATGAAAGCTTAAACAAATACGAATTTAATGGTATAAAATGTAGATACACTGAATTGTTTGCACAGTTTTCTAATCTCCAGCAGCTGTGTTATAGTTTGGTAACCGTCCGTTTCGTTTGGATGTTTTCCTCCAAACTGTGAAGCTCCCTTATCATATCTGTATGGCCTGTGTAAAATCTTGCATCACAAAGTTGAGTTAATGATAATGTTTACACCCTAACGGAGCATGACGGCGAGCGTGACATGAGAAGCCTACCTGTGATTGGCACGCGGCGCTGTGCTGCTGCGGCAGTTGCAGTGAGCTCTGCTCCCTGTCTTTGCTCTGCCTGGTCACCTGTTTGCTGCGCTGCAGCTGCAGGCGCAGCTTAGCGATCTGCTGAAAGTGAAAGAAGACGGAGCCAGTAAACCAACATGAAAAACTGTTAAATGTCACAGCGATTGCAGTTTTCTGGCCGATTACTGAGCTTTAACAAGCCTGACCTACAGACTCAGATTTTTGTCTGAAATGTTGCTAAATGTAGCAAGAAAGTTGTTGAGTTGGCAACAGTGGGGTGACTATTGTTCACAGAAAACATGCAGACATGAGTCGGTATATTAGACAAACCTGCAGAAGAGGACAGTGGTTGGTTTTTAGACCTCTGCGTGTAAGTATCAGCCGATCTCCCAAAATTAAGAAAATCAGTGCCGATAAATTGGTGCACACCTCGTCACACACATCCAAATATTTAGGATCAGCTAAGAATTTATTTTGCAACAGTTACTGTATTTCTTTACTTTTTCGTTAATGTTTAATAAACTCTTTGTTTTCTTATTCAAAAAATGAATTATTTGATTATTTGCATCTTTTAATGGTGTTTCAAATATTGTGCCAAAAAGGCTTAACTGGTTAAATGAAATTTTTTTATCTGATTAATCGTCAAAATAATCGTTTAATAAAATGCGATGAGTACTTTTGCATTCTTCTGAAAAGATTTACTAAAACAAACTCGACTTAAATGCAGCCCTGTCACAACATCAACATTTTCTGAACTATAAATTTCTCTAGAAGTTAATGTGATACATAGTAATATTGTTTTGAGACAATTTCAAGTAATATAATTGTAATAATGGCATAATAATGCAAGAACACACCCTAAAAGATCAATAAACTTTCAATTCTAATGAACATCTAAAGCTGGAAATGGAAGACATTTTAAATATCCAAAATATTTAAAACAAAACAACAAATAAAATGAATTATGAAGTCTCTGTTAACAAAATAGTTTTTAAGAAAGAGATAGTTGAGACCAGAGTGAAGAATTTTATCGTCCAGTTTTTGAGAGAAAAGAGAAAGATAATAAATCATTGAGCTTGTTTAAATTGATCATGTGATTTATTGCTTATTGCAACAGGCCTAGTTGAATGTTGCTGCAGCAGTTCCAGAATCAGTCTGCTGATGAAATGAGTCGGGTCAGTGGGTGTTGCTACATCTGGCCGAGTAACAGCACAAAAACAGGATACCCTTTGTAAGACTAATAGACACAGTTGTGCTGTGCAGACAAAGGTGTGGTTCTTCAGCGCAGATCTTGTACTCCAGGCAACACTGTCAACAAAGAGAAGTCCTCCCACTCGTTAAATTGCAGAGGTTAGAAAGCAGGAATCCCGCTCCGTGTGCTCGCTTAGTGGAAGCAGTCGATAATGACAAGTCCAGGCAGCCCGGGTGTAATCTTAGTTGATGAGAAAAGGGAGATTTTCCTGGCTGTGCTGAGCTATTGATTTCTAGGCCAAGTTGTTCAGGGATTTTCTGCAGAACAGTGAACATTTCCAGGCAGGCCAAGTTGTTCAGGGATTTTCTGCAGAACAGTGAACATTTCCAGGCAGGTCAAGTTATAAAGTTAGATGTGTGATTAAAGGTGATTTATGAAATAAGTAGCAGGAGGTCAGAAGCTGCTGCAGATGAATTTTATAAAAGGTTGTTTTATACCTGCTGCGTTGCACTGACAGTTTGCTTAATTACAGCTAAACTGGAGCTACTACTAACTTTATGCACTGCAAAAAGTCTCACCAAGTATTTTCTGTCTAGTTTCTTAGTGCACTTGAAATAAAACAAAGTTAACTAGGAACTTTTCAACAACATATATGAGCATGTTTTAAGCAAATTATTGCTTATTTTTTTATTTTAAATTCCACTGGCAATTTATTTCACTTATAACAAGACATTTTTTCCATGTTAGAAGTGAAATAATCTGACAGTGGGACTAATACTTTTTGTATCAATATTAAAGGAATAATTTAGTTAAACCAAGCAGTGTCCTGCTGAAAAGTTTTTTGTAAGTTAGTTTTGTCTTTTTTGAAGTGTACTAAAAAATTTGATAAAAAATATTTGGTGAGATTTTGTGTTTTTGCAGTGTAAGAAATCAGGGTATGCTCTTGACTGTGCACTGCAAAAAGTACAAAATCTTACCAAATATTTTTGATCTAATTTTTAGTACACTTGAAGTAAGACAAAACTAACTTATAAGTAACTTTTCAGAAAGATATGGGAGCTTGTTTTAAGTAAATTATTCCTTATTTTTACCTAAAAAAAGTTCTAGATTCACTGGCAGATTATTTCACTCATAAATAATAGGAAAAATGTTTTGCTATAAGTGAAATAATCTACCAGTGAACTAGTACTTTTTCAGGAATTATTCACTTAAACTGATCAATATTGTGCTGAAAAGTTATTTGTAAGTTAGTTTTGTCTTCCAAGTGTACTAAGAATTAAACCAAACACATTAGAGTTTATATTTTCGCAGTGTGGAGCGAAGGTGGAGCTCTCTAGAAAGAAAAAAAAAAGATCTGCTGATTTTAAAACGGGAAAAACGCAGCTGTATACTCCGCCCTCCTTCAGTGTGGATCCTATATGCTGTCTGAAAAACAACAGTCCATGATGAGATTCACACAGTGCAGCCGTGCGGAGAACAGAGGAGGATAAATTTAGCCTGTGGTCTGGAGGCCTGGAGTCCATGTGGTCGGCTGGATGGCCTGCCAAGGCCAGCAGATAGACAGGAGTGGAAACCGACTTTAAGGAGGGTAATATTTAGGCTGACCTCAGACTCTGACAAATAAAAACACACTTTAAGTAAATGAAGAACCTCAAGAATGACAGAAACATTTTCTTTACCCAGCTGTGTGGATATGATGGCGCGTTAGCTGCGAGCAGCAGCAGTGACCGGATCGTCTGGGGGGCTAAAGAAGAGGAAAGTACCTCTTTCAGATGATCTGCGCTCCCCCACGACGCTGATCGCTGGTGAGGACTTCCCAGTTCAGCGGCTTCGTCGATCCAGAGACCTGGAGTCTGAGAAAAACAAACGAAACAAAGAGCATTACATGTCATCAACTCAAAATTAAGACTTTTTAATACCTTTTTTAATGCCAGCTTGAACAAAATTTAGGCTGACAGCATTATAAATATACAATATAAGTGACATAGTGGAAAAAACAAACGTCCACTCAGTTGATGATACATTTGCACTAAATTACTACTAATAAGTAGCTAGCCAGCAAGCGTATATTAGCAGCTAGTTACAAACCACCTCTGCAACTTTTGCCTTGCAGAAAAATCCTACAAGAATAATTAAAAACAACTGCAATAATCCAGCCAAACAAAATTTAAGAACCGTGATTAACATTTTGTTAAATACATTTAAGATATTTTAATGCCTTACTTTTAAATACATAAGTTTAAGACTTTTGTGCGGACAGCTTGTGTTACTAAAATTTTACAAAACTTCTCGCACATCTGTTGTTCCCACTAAGTTGCACCTTTTCTGCAGAACAGGCCGACAGATCTGAATGCTTGTTTGTGCAATTCAAAATGGGTGGAGTGCATGTTTCTGCATCTGGGTGAAAGTAAACAAAATGACTTGTTCACATTTGATTTAACTGCCTGTACATGAAATGCAAAATTCAAATACTCATAAACCCAAAGAACAAATGTTTACAGTTACACCTGTTTGAAATCTACTAGAACACCAAGAAAAACTTTTATTATTACGTACAAGTGCAATATTTTTTTACCAGTCATCTTAGAAAGTGGAACTTGTATGTTACATAGAATAATCACACATAGAGCGATCAAGCTTTAGTTACTCATCATTTTTATAATTATAGCTTATAGATAATGAAAACTCAAAATTCAGTGTCTCGGAAAATTAGAATTGGAAACTCCTGGCGTCACACCCTAATCAGCTAACTAACTCTAAACACCTCAAGATTAAATTGAAACATAATTGCATTGGATTTTTTAACATCTTTTCAACAATAATATAGATATGCAATATTTTAATGAAAGTTGTGGGAGTTTTGCTGAAAAATCTGCATTTTAAGTTTGTTTCTTGGTATAGAAAATAATTATTTTGTCCACTTTTCAGCAAAAAGAAGAGGCTGTGGATCCCGTTCCGTTCATAAGTCTCCATTTAAGTGAAAGTTTGGATATTTGTGGTTCTACTTACCATGAAAATAAAAAAGCAAGGAAAAATGTGATTAATAACAGATGAATACTTTCGCTTTGCACCTAAAGTTTTGCATTTTAAGACTGTTTAATTTACCATAATCATAAATAATCTTACCCAAAATATTTTAAAAAGTTTTATCTGCACGAAGCACCAAATGTGGACCATTTTGAAAACCATTCGGAGGCCTCCAAATGGCCCATGCGCCGCACTTTGTACTCCCCTGATTTAAGGCCTCCAACAGAAACTCCATTTCAACAAAAACTAAACTCAAAGAGTCTAAAATGTTCAGAAAAACCCATCTGAAAACACTTAACAAGGGGTGTGTGATTCAAAATAAAGCTGCATACCTGGAATTAATGAAAATAAGTACAGCAGTCATGGGATACCATCCCTGAGGAAAAAATCTCTTAAACAACAAAAACGTTTTCATTTTTTTCCTATTGCGAAGCAGAGCTGCACCAAACTGTGTTGCAAGACACTGAGCTCACATATTTGTCTTCTGACAAGAAAAACACTCCAAACAAAATCCAAACACATTTAAGAATCAAAGAGCATTCATGCTTACTTTCCATGAAGACATCTCTGTTAGTTCAAGGTGACATAAAGTTTCCGTCTTTATGTTCTTTCACCTTCACCATACAAATCCAGAAATTATCCAACAATGCTGACTCTAGTTACAACTGCAGGCGTATCAAAGCTGAATGAGCCAATAAACGCTGAGATGTTTGTAGATGATTACAGAAAATCAGCTGATAAACGGGATATTTCGTCCTAGAGAGCATAGAGACAGTTCTGTCTCGATGAACTCGCCTTTTCGACCTCTGCTGAAAGAAATGAGGCAACGGTTAAATTATGTAAATTAATGCAAAACCAGAAGCAGAGAGCGGATCTTTCATAGGCCTGCAGAAACCACATACTTCCTCCTGATTGTGTCTATCAGCGCCGGGTCCGCTCTGACAACACGAGCACAGCGGCGCAACACATCGTAAATGTCACCGCCTTCGCCCTGCCTTACGCCCGACTCCGCGCTAACAAAATCTTCTTTCTCTAAACATCGCAGGGTGATATTCCATATCACCCTGCGAATAATGACGAACACCCATGGAGTTGTGTGAGCCGGAACGCTGGCCATGGTTCCCCCCAGGAAAGGACACATATTAAATGGATGCTTGTGCTCTCGTAAAAAGGGAGCTCTGTGCTTGGCCGCGCTGGATGGCAGATGTGTAACTAGCCTTTAGCATTAACATTTCGTCCATGGCCTCTGGAATGGCTTGTGCAGTTTGAAGTTTCTGCCAAACATTCAGGAACTGGAAGCTGCAGTCGAATCTGTTCTTACCCCATGCAAATGGCTAGAAAGGGCACAGTGGCTTCACACAGTTCACTGCTGAGGAAATAAATTCACTGGTGAACCGCATCAGAAATACAGCTTTAAAACAAGGCTTATATATATCTTTTTATGATTTAAACAACTCTGAAAGATAAAGATCTGAAGCATTTGTCTAGATTTGCAGTCTGCAAACTGGAGCCACAAGTTGCTTTTAACAACTGGCTTAAAATAATAAGGAGTCAACTAATGTTTTTAACACAAATATAATAACAAAGGCAGTTTTTACTATGTAATAAATATTTATTTCATGACAAAAATCACACTAATATTTCTAGTGGTGTTATATTAGATTTATTTTTGTTATTAAGATGTAAACGATGTACCTGCTGCAGTCGAATCAACACAAATGGCTAGAAAGGGTTTCACACTGCTGAGGAAAAAATAAAGTTTCACTTTCTACTTGCATCAGAGACGCAGTTTTAATGTGAGGCAAATATATATATATGTTTTAAACTTTTTCTGATTTGAATAAGTTCAGTTGTTAAAGATTTGGTGCATGTTTCTAGATGTGCTACCTGAGGTTCAGGGTGTCAAACTCATTTTTGTTTTGGGCCAAATCAAGATCGTGAATGATCTTAAAGGGCCGGTATGTATTGATTAAACCTGTCAAAATATCAATGAATTCTTAAAACTGCATTGATTTGATTGATAACATAATATTTAAGCACACTTTGTGTTTAGTCTAGAAGAGGGCCACATAAAAAGCTGTGGCGGGCCTGATTTGGCCCCCGGGCCTTGACTTTGACACATGTTCTAGAGCCACAAGTGGCTTTGCTTAAAATGATAAAGAATCAACTAATGTTTCGAATATAAATGTAATAAATGCTGTTTAAAGCAGTTTTTATCTAATAAAATGATATTCCTTGACAGAATCACATTAAAAATACCAGTGGTGTTTAAATCAATTTTTTTTGTTTAAGTTGTGAACTATGTACTTTTTCCATTTCATTTTCCATAAATTTAAACACCTCACAGAGGAAAACATCCATCTTCTTTCTGCAAATGGTTTGTTTTTGTTTAGTTTGAAATCTAAAACCAGAAATAGAATGGGATTCTTTTAAGATGAATAGTTCCCTAAAGTAGACATTTATAATTTTTTGTGGCTCTAAACAAATCTTATTTAGCTGGACTGAAGGCAAACATGGAGCCGATACAGATATGTTAAACAACGACCGATACCGATGTTAATGCTGATATATCGTGCATCAGCAACTGAAACAATTTGTTTCTGTCCTTGTTACATCAAATCAGACTAAAAACTTTATGTTTCAGGTCAACTAATAACACCAAAATTATTTATTTGTGCAACTTTTATTCACACTTTGCCCCATTTGCTAGAATTTATTTATTTTTTTTAAATCAATTACTTGGGTCACATTTTAGGTCTCCGCTTAGTAGAACTACGGCTCATTTCTCCTCCTGCCAGAATTTTCGGAGGTTTTCATTCTGTGATTTACACATTTATTACGCTTTACAATCAACAGAAATGTCCCACCTCAGAATGAGCCGGTTGAAGTTGACCCACCAGTATCACGTGTCTGACCCGCCTCAGCAGGTCATTATAAAAAAAGGCGGAAACATTTTATTACCCTCTACCGTTTATCTGATTCAAGAAAATGTGTTGGTTGTAATATTTAATGCAGATAACAGAGAAGGGATGGCACGCCACAACGTTGCCTGTATTTGAAGCTTTTTGGATTTCCTGCACCCATAAAGCACAGCTGCTTGAGGTTTCACCAAAGGTTTCCTATCAAAGCATTTGATCAGCTTCAATGTGAAAGGACAAAGTGCTAACGAGTTTATTGTAGCATGCTACAGTAACGGTTACATCATTCATTCATTTATTCACAAGCTTTTATTTCACATCTACATCAGTGGTGTCCAAACTTTTTGCATCAAGGGCCAAAATTGCCAAGTTGAAAGAATTCAGGGGCCAAAATTTCAATTAAAAACACAAAAATATTGAGGTGAATTCCTTCTATTTTACCTCCACAACAACAAAAAACACATAACATTTTACTTTTGCCTAAATGTTTAATTATTTGTTACTTTCCGTTTAAATCTATGAAACGTTTTTAAGTTTATTCCCAGCAACAAAAGTTAGAATTTTCTTCCATGACATCTACAGTATTTAGGCCAAATGTAATTTTTGACATTACAGATTTTTTTAAACTCAAAAATATTTATGTTTTTGAGTAAAAACTTCCTGGATATTAGTGGCACAACTTAATTTAAAAATAATAAAAAAATACTATAAAAAAAAGTCTTTGTGTCATACTGAACATTTTCAGTTTTACAAGATATAAACTTGCCACAGAAATCTCATTCTAAAAAAAAGTACAGAAAGTGTTGAATGGCCAAATTTGTGCCATTCTTGAATTAAGGTCAGAGGCCACACAAAATTAATCCAAGGGCCACAAATGGCCCCTGGGCCACATTTTGGACACCCCTGATCCAGTTGACTCAGATTTACTACGTCAACAGCAACACCTTGGCGGATGACATACAACGTCCTAATTCTGTCTCCACAGCCCAATAGAGTCCAAAGTACTGATGACTGAACTGGTCAGAGAAAAGACTGAAGCCACTGTTTTAGCAAAAATAATAAATAATAAAAAAATGGACCCAGTTTTACCAACCACAAGAGGATTAATACTAAACCAGTCATCTTCACAACATTGCCAGAGTAAAGGGTTTCCTACCAACGCCTGGTCACAAACCCACATGTAGGTTAGATAATTGTGATGGTCTAAAAAGCAGTAGATGGAAAAACCAATCAGGAAGCTGCAACTTATCCAAAATCCTGTCTGAGCCCTGACCAACACCAGGAACAAGAAATCAGTGAGAAAACCTGACAGAAACTATTGGTTTACTGAAGCTTTCCTTTAAAGGCAGAACACTGCTGCATTGCTTTATGTGTTTCATCGTGTCAGATCTGTATTTGTGTTATTCTTACAAGCTCTCTGTTGTTTTATTAGTTTCTTGTGTTTATTTTATTTATTTATCTCTGTTCCTCTATTTCCATGTAAAACACTTTGTGTACGTTTATGTTTTGACAGTAAACTTCAAACAAGAAGAAAAGTTTAAACTTATTTAACAAGACGGCAGTGAGAATCTTGTGAGGTTTTTGGTTCCATTTTTATTTAAATTAATAAGAGATTTTGTTTTAAAAGAAGTCAAGCAGGAACACGTGGTAAGGCATCGTGGTGCCTTAATCCCAAATATGCTTCAAGGTGACCTGTTATGTTTCCTTGAACAGGACAGGACAAATCTATCGGCTACACAACATGTTCATTACATTATCTAAAATCATTCTTAGATAATGTGATCTTTAGGTGCTCCGTTGTGCACACTAAAATCACAGTTTCGGACCTCTTGTCCTTTAAATCCAAATGATCTGCTGCTGGCCACACCCCCAACTCAATGCTTACGCTCGCACGTAAAAATAGCTGCAAACAGATGGGCAATTACACAACCGTACTTCTTTGAAAAGCAAAAGTAGAGCCTCCTACACAACCAACAAGAATGCAGCAAGTGGTTTCTGGATGCTAAGTCAACAACAAATCCCTTGTCTTTTCCAGCAGCCATTGTACTGTGCATACAGCGGTAAAACCAGCTGACCAAACATGCTGGAGCTTGGCTGTGGTTGCTAGGTAACGGCGCAATGCTAGTCAACTGTGACAATGACACCATAAAACATTAACTTATTGAGCTTGGGCTTCTTTTTTTTTGGAAGCAGAGTAAAATCATATGGAAGAATGAAAAACTGCAAAATATGAATATTGCATAATAGGTTCTCTTTAAACCCCACTCTTAGTTTAAATTACAAAAAAAATTGATAATTTTCTATTGACTATATTTCCACTCCCAACAACAGATTATCACAGACCGCCACTTTTATTCACCTGAGACGGGCAATGCGCTCTGTTGAACCTGCAGCCTTCGCCTGTGTGCCTTGTGAACAGGGAAGCCTGCCAGGTGTTGTGCCTGATAATGTAATGCTGCACAGATAAAACTCGTAGCCTGCAGCTCACTTCCTATTGTGATTCCCACCCAAAGGGTTACAAGCCGACAACATCCTCAAGAATCCAGCTCAGCTCCAAAGCAGGAAATAATGACTGGGCTTCAGTTGAATCACAGTGGAATTTGGGCTGTTTTGTTTAGATCGCACACCGAGACATGCATGCAGAGTCCTGCTGCTATCGTTTGGTGGGAGTTTTATTTAAAGGGTTGAGGAAAGCGTGACGTGTTGGTTTAGCCACTAAATTGTTTATCAGGATGTTTTAAATTCACTTTTCTTTCTAGAAAGTAGCTAATTACCTTTATTTTTGTGCATTGGTCTAAAAGATGCATCAGTTTTTGAGAGAAAATGCCAAACTACGAACACATCCAAAACCAGGATTTTAGATTCATTACCAATTATACTACAATTTGTAAAATAAACAAACATTTTGACCTTAAATTAATCACACACATTCAGAAATTAGATTTCAGGTATTCACAGGATTATGTGCATAAATCATTGGTGATTTTAAGGCATATTCCACTGTAACCATTTGGTTTACATTATTAAACCATATTTAATCCTAAATGCAGAGAGCTTTTAAGAAAGTGGGAATGATTCTTTTGTTTGTGTCAACCTTGGCAGCTACAATTGACATCAAGCATTTTTTATAACCGGCAATGAGAAGCCTGTCACAATAACAAATTTTGCTGGACGATAAATTATCCCAGTAATTATTGCAATAAATGATAACATTGTTGTTTTGAGACCATTTTGAAGTAATACTATGGTAATAATTGCATAATAATACATTCTCAAAAATCGATAAACTTTGAATTCTAATGAACATTTAAAATGTCTTCAGGTTTCTGTGTTAAATAGTTGTAGGATTTCTCTCATCTTTGATAAAAGACCATGAGCCATTTTTCACGCTAGGCCTTGATTCGAGCTTTTATTTTGGTTGTATTTACCCAGAATGCCCTACAATGTGGTCCGCTTCCTGCTTTTGGATCGGTCTGGAACCACTGTTTGAGCTGCCTGGTGGCCGGTGTTCAGAGCGAACGGTGGTGAAGAGCGCAGCGGGTGCATTTATACAGGTGAGCGGGATAAACTGAACACAGTGGGCTGCTCCTCTGTCGTTGATGCTTAATGTAAGTGTAGCTTTACGGACGAATGAGAAAATAAATTTCATATCATCCCAGACTCAACAAATGAGTGACGGAACGCATCGTGATGGTATATATATGGTAGATGTGTTTCTGTGTGAGACGAACGAAGGTGTCAAATCCTGTTGCTAATATGGACACAAGAGCTATAAATGGCTGGACAAGGTGAGAGTTCATCTGTTAAATTGAAGATGAACGCATAAACGAAAAGCTGGAATTTACCAATATTTCATTTCATTTTATCAAATTTTTATTTGATTACGCATCAGAATAATCAACAGAATACTCTATTACTAAAATAATCGTTTACAAAAGCTTTAATCTGAACCCTTTGCCTCATGACATTTTTGGTCATTCACACTCCACAAACCAACAGGACTTTCCAGACAAGTGGACTGGGGCTCGATTAAAGCGGACTAAACACAACTGGTGTGGATGCACCCTTATTTAATGGATCACTGCAATTGCGATATTGTGTCTTTTTTGACAAAGACTTGCATACATCTGCAGTGGAAACGCAGCTACTGACAATCTGTGGTTTGTGCTCACATATAACTAATAATGTAAAATGTCAGGCTACACAAACTGTTTGATCAGCCTGCCTTTCTTGTGTGTGAATTGGTGTGCCAGAGCTTTAATCTTCATACGGATTCTCTGTGCTCTGTAACCGCAGGGTCTAGGGTTTGCAGACATATCCTGTAAGCGTGATTAGCATATGTATGGACCCTCTGCTGCTCAACTCCCACACAAAAGGCAGGCAGCCATGAGGGCCAGGTGGTAAGCAGTGGGAATTCTCCTCGCCTCGCCTGGGGGACAGGTGCAAACAACTTCACCTCCATGCAGAGCTGCATTACAGCTCAAAGGAGAGGCCGTCTTGAACTGGCGCAATGCAAAACAAAAGAGAGCAGGGACCTTTTGTCTGCTGCTTTGTGCTGTCGTCTTGTAAAAAAGAGATGGGCTCAGGGAGAACTTGCAAACAGGAAGTGGTCTATGACTATTCCTTAAGTGGGTACAAGCACCAAATCGTTCTGGGACTGTGCATTTTTTCACATTATGATTTTTACTCCCATAACAAATGTTTTCCATCATTCACAGCTCTGAGTGAGTCAGACTCTTATGAGCTCATAAGGCTCAACATAACTGTGTGCCAAAAAGGCATGAAGTCTATGAGATAACGGCATGCTGAGATGTTTCTCTGCATTTTTATCCTCTCTTTGATAGTTGTCAAACTGATTTTCCATACTTTCCAGATCCAGACAGGAACCCTGTAATTAGATGTGTTTACTTTGCACATAGCCACTTCGAGAAATCTCACCAGCCCCCCCACCACTTCCTCAGAGTACAAACAAAGAAACGCAAGGCAAATGAGGGGTAAAGGGACGAAGCCCATGTAAATTAGGCTTGGCGGTCTTCATTCAGTCACATGAAAGGCTTCTGTTAGCAATAGGGAGAGCTGCCCTCTTGCAAATCATACATATTCAATATTCTTTCATAACACAAGCCCGCAACGAGCCCCGGTCCTTCAAAAATTAAGCTCTTTCTGAAACTGGATGATCATGCTACGGCTGCCAATCAGGCTAAATGTAAAACCAATGCGTGGATATGGAGGGTCAATGGCAACAAACACCAGAAAAAAAGACTAATCAATTCTGGCAGATCAATACATCTTGAAATTTCTTTAGTTGTCAGACAATAATTTAGAAAAAATACTTTTGGATCATCCTTAACATCCTTTAGGTAGTCGGATAGGTGATCACTTTTGTTTTGTTTTGTTTGTTTGTTTTTTACAATTGGGAGCAGCTAATTAGTGAGCGTCTTAAAAGCTAAAGTAATACCTGAACTTTGACCCCAAATCCCAGAGGAGGGCAGGAACAAAGAGCAAAGAAGAATAGGACATTCAAACTATCTCTTCCATCAATCGTAATGATGATGAGCTCTTATCCCCTACTCCAACATCTCTCTGCCAAGACTTTCTAACCATACAGCCAGAGATGTAAAGTCACAAGCAAGTGATGTGGATTAGCTTAGCTTGTCAACAACTGATGCTATTATGAAATATCGTCTCTTTGCTGCCCAGATATTGTCAAGTCATGTAAGACAATCAGAACCAGCCATAAAACTGGATCCAGAACGACTCTGAAGATACAAGTTAAGAAATTTAATTTCTATTTGGAACAGAATAAAACATCAATATTTTTGATTCCCCTCATTTTGTTGAACAGAATGAGAACCCCATCTTAAATCAATAAGAAAAAAGCACTTCCAGATGCCAGTTTCATTTCTTCAAATAATTACAAGTAAAAAAAATAAAAGGTAATATTGAGCCATCAGACTGTTCAGGAATAAGACTGGACTTCCTGAAGATGCGGGCTAAAGATGGAAAGAGAGTGAAATGAAACCTGAAGCCATTTGGGCTGAAAGGCCACTCAGCCAAGAAGAGGACATCACTTCAAAACCAGCATGAAAGTTAAAGTACAATTTACAAAGCATTCAAGGATCAAGGCCTTACTTTCCAGAGACTTGGTAGGATGAAGCTAAAACACAAGTGGCCATAATGACTAGAAGGTTGTCAACCTGATTTTACAAGTACGACTGTGACGTTTTGTGTTGTGTGGATTGTGTGTTGCAAGAGGAACTGGTGCGAAATAAATGGGATCAGAAGGAACGAACATCATTTAAAAATATTGAAACAGCTGAAGTTTGTGCACAAATGGGCCTTTCAAACAGACATTGACCCAAAGCAAACAACTAAATTAATTACAAGGCGACATTCAGGAAAAAAAGTTAATATTTTGCAGAGGGACTAATAAATCTGTGATCTCAATTCTGTAGAAAATTTGTAGTCAGAGATGGAAACCAGACTTGTTTGCACAAATTATTTCAGGAGGAATTGGCCAGATTTCCAGCAAACTATTGGAAGAATTTTGGAAGGCCCAAAATGTTTGACCCGAGTCATACAGTTTAAAAACAGATGAACGAAAATACTAAGAAAAGTATGTAATAAACTTGACTGGAATGATGTAAGAAGGCTATAATCAAATCAAATACAAAATTAGAAGTACATTAAAAGTTGCAAATAAAGAAATGATTCAATTCCTTTTTATATAGAAAAATTAAACAGTTTTTGCCTAATTTGCTTTTTTTTTAGTCTGTATACTCCAGTTTAATCAATAACTAAATTAGATGACATTATTTCAGTAATCGATTCATCATGATTAATCCAATTAATTGTTTCAGCCCTACTCAAAATGTTTGACCCAAGTCATGTAGTTTAAAAAGAAGACGTACAAAATGCAAACACTACAAAAACTCAAAGTGTTTTTGGTGTAGTTTCTAGAACAAATGTCTTAGGACACTTGAAATAAGGCATTAACTTACATGTAATTTGTAGTAATATAGAGGCTTATTTTAGGTAAATAATTCCTTAGTATTGGTGAAAAAGTGACAGATTATTTCACCTATAACAAGACATTTTTCCTATGTTGTAAGTTAATTTATCTGCCAGTGAAACTAGCACTTTCTCAGCAATATTGAGGAATTATTTACCTAAAACAAGACTCTATATTGTCCTGAAAAGTTGCTTTTAATTTAGTTTGTCTTATTTCAAATGTATTTACACTAGAAACAGAAAGAAAAATATTTGGTAAGATTTTGTGTTTTTGCAGTGAAGGAATTGTACGAAAATGCAGAAAGTTATAAAAATCCTTCTAAATAATTTTGGTAATGCGAGGTGAAAGGTCAGTGATAGTTCCAGTAAATATCTGGTTTGAGCGGGATCTGTTGTGGTACCTGTGTGGCTTTGTCTTTCATACAGGAAGGGTACGGTGCGTGGGAGTCCCGAGGCCACTGGCCGGTGAGGTACGGTCCTGTGATGGCGTCCAAGGAAGACGCTCTCCGTATGGCGCTGGAGCTCCGCACCTGGAGTTTGGCTCTTTCCGCTGTGAAGCAGGACAGGAAACATTTAGTTTAACACATCATCAAAATGCAAACCCAAAAAACTTAAGCAATTTCTCAGTTGGCTCATGTGAGTGACGTTACTTCAGTTATTCATGTTTAGGAGTTTGACCTTTGATCCCTCAAAGATGTTGTTCAACCACGAGACAGAGAGATTGAGTTTTGATTTTTAAAAACTCATTTATTCACTCAGTGGTGATACATAGGAACATTCAACACAACTTCAAATTAGCACATTCATTAACAGAATTATTTAAAGTAAAGAAAACGCCTTCATAATCACAAATATTCAGTTCATCCATTTTTTAATAATATTTATATTCTAACATCACTCTTGCTTTAACCATAAACACCATTTACACAATCAGTATTCTGTTCATTATTAATTTTGAATTTTCTACTCAAACATAATATAACAGACAGACAGACAGACAGAAAGAAAGAGAGAAAGAAAGAAAGAGAGAAAGAGCAGTAGTATCTGGTGTTATGGGAGCGATCTGCTGTGACCTAGAGCAGTTAAGCACACACCACCCACATAAAGAGCTCATAAGCCACCACACTGCAACGCACATCAAAACTGCCTGCATCCACACAACAATCCTGCAGAGGCACGCAATGGAAGACCAAACAGGACACAACAAAACATGCAAATCCAAAATAACCACCAGACTATCTGGGGCTGCGGTGAAACGTGTTCGTTGGCCTAAATGAAACCATTCAGGTGTGTAATTACTGCAATTAAGCTGCTTCGTTTTGACGTCAAATGCTGAAGGACAGAATCATAGGTGGGAGATGTTCACATTTGTTTTACTTCTTGCCAGAGGAGCCAAGGCAAAGGCCTTTCACACATACACAAAGCACACACAGACTAAACCATCTACATGAGGCGCCCCTTCCCTCGTGGAGCTGCACAGCCAGTCATTGTTGTTCTTTGTTCATAAAACACACAAGGCTACCCACCCAAAGGTATTGCCTAAGTAAGCTTACTGGGCTACAGTAAAATTCCCTGAAGCATTGCAGACAAGGGAAGCAGGCTAAATTTCCATCAATATTGATATAAGCGAAGCCATCGCTCCCTGAACTGGGATTGTGGTTATTTTCCATTCCCCCACTAACTCCCTCCTTCCCATTCACCAGACTACAATAATCTCCTTATGAGAGAAAAAAGGAAACAGTGAAAGAAGTCGAGACATCAAAGAAGTCCATCTGCTGATTTCAGGAGTAAGAAAGTGGCATTGAAGGAAAAGTTTCATGTTGGATTTAACTTTCCCTCCACAAGACATTTCCAGGGTTTTAGATGTTTGGCTTTATTAACTGAGAGGCAGAAGAAAATATAAAAACAAACATGCGGTCTGCAGTTTCCTGTGGGTTTTCACAAGGGTTCATCCTGAAAACAAAATTCCCAGAACTTCGCTCGATCTGAGGATCACAAAACAAAAATCAGTCAGCATTCAGATTCACGCTTCACCTGGGGTTACAAACATAACCGCAGGCATTTCCCAGGTTTTATTATGACACCAAAGTTTGATTATATTTATGCTTCTACTTCAGGGCTTTTCAATCGTTTTATACCAAGAAGTGATGTAGCATATGCTAACATTATACTGAAGCTTTTTAATGCAGAACTTGGATGTTACCAGTTGGTTGCTGGTCATTTTGTACCCAAATTGTTCTCTTACAAAATGGTGCTATAGGTAATACAAAGTTTTTAAACAACATATACAGTGCAAGTAAAAATTTCAGTGTTTTTATGACCATTTATCTTCATAATTCATTAAGTTAAAATAAACTCATATGCAGTCATTTAAGGCATCCTTTCTTACTCAAACTAGCACTAAAAAATATTCAATTTGTTTTTCTTAACTTATTTTTCTTAATATTTTTGTCATTGTTTCTTTCACAGACAATGTCAGTTTCCCCAAACTAGCATCAGTAAAGCCACAGTTGTATTTCTATTTTACAGTTGATTTCGTTATGTATAAAAACATGAAGATATTTCAGCATTTCATTCAACAAAATGATCAAAAGGCTTTTCCTGATTCCTGCAGTCCAAGAAGGAAAATTACAGATTGTCATCACCATTGTTGGCAACAGATGAACATTGTACTGCCAACTGGCAATAAATTTTACATGATATTGTTAGGTGCAAAACATTTAGCTATCTAGCTAGCAAGAGTACATTAGAGGCTAATTAGCCACAATCACTTCAAGTTACAGAACAGCATAAAAATGTCTGAGGGCGACTCAAACAGAAAAGATCCAGCAAGAAAATTAAGCTACACAGAAAGTAGGAAAGTAAACAAAATTAACATATTTAAGGCCAACTTACATTTATTAAACAAATTTAATGATATTTTAAGGCCGTACTTTTAGATGCAGGAATTTAATACTTTTTAAAGGATGCAGACACATTGAGATGCATTTTCTGAAAAAGTAGTTCCTCCAATGACAAATCCTGCAAGTTTGAACATTAATTTTAAGTACGAATGTCACAACAACTTTTGCTGGACGATAAATTGCTCCAACAGTTATTGCGATAAACGATAACACTGTTGCTTTGAGACCATTTTCAAGTAACATGATGGTAATAATAATGTAAGAACACATTCCCAGATATCAATAAACTCCAAAAAACATTTAACACTGGAGCTGGAAGACATTTTAAATATCCAACACAAAAATACAAAACAGAAACAACAAAATGAATTATGTAAACAAAACTGACCTTCAAAAAATGGCTAGTTGAGACCAAAACACCAGACTGAAGAATTTCATCATCCAGTTGTTGGTAGAAAGAGAAAAGTGCTAAATCATGCTAATGGAAATTATTGAATTTGTTTTATTTTATTATGTAATAAACTGATTTATTGCTTATTGCAACAGTTATCAAAATGATATTGTGTATAACCAGCTAACATTTTGTTTGGTAAAGACAACATTTACACTAACAAATTAAACCATTTATAAAATGTGGCCAAAATATTATTAGAACAGAAATAAAAACTAACATCGATAGTTTAATTCAACAGAATCAGAATCAGATGAGCTGTTTCAGCAGAAGCAACATTTTGACTGAGCAGTAAACAATGTGGTGAAATGACGTCATGCTGGTGAACCTAAAAGGTCACAACAAGTTAACATGAAACTGTCGATGCATCTAGAAAGCAGGACCATCCTAATCCTCTGAACACAGTGCAAAAAACAGCCATAAAATCTGTGCTAATTGGCCTTTTGAGTGTTTGGAGCTCACATTCATTTAGGAAAACCTAGCCTCCTCCATCACAACTGACATGAACAACCAGCTGGGGTTAGAGGTCATCTCTTTTGAAGGATTGAGGAATGTGCGGCATGCAGCTGGAGTAGGAAATCAACACCAAGCGCTAGCCGAACATGGGTAGCTCATATTCATCCTGCCTGGCAAATGTGACTTCAGAGTTGTTATTGAAGGGACTTTGCTTCCTGCGCTGCATGGTAGGCTGGCCATCAAGGCTGCAGGTCAACCCGTTCAAAGAAACAAGGAATGCAAAGCACTTCACATGCAGTTACACCACAGTGAGAAAAGTGGAGAACCATTTCAGCTAAAGGTAAGACTATAAGCTAATTTAATTCAATTCAAAAACACTTTATGGATCCCAAAGGCAAAATAAATGCTGTCATAACTCATATCCAAGTATTCTCAAATAGTCATTGTGGTTGGTAAGGCCAGATGCCTCCGACTTAAAACTGTAACTTTAACACTTTTATGGCTGTCATAACATGCTAACAGCTAGAGAAACAATATCCCACGTAGCTTGTCCTATACAGAGGTTCACAAATCAGGCAGATGTGAACCAAATCCACTTTTTCTGCCTGTAATGCCACCCATAACAGCTCCCACAAGTTTGAACCGGAAGTGATCCGTGCCACTGAACCGCCATCTTGGTAGGCAAAGCGTAGATGAACCATGGCTTCGAGACCAACAAAATGAAAGTAGAGTATTCAAAAACTGTAATCGAGTAATAGTTGCAATGTACATATATTCTTTATAAATTAGATAGAAACTAGGTTCTAATGCTGCATTAACACCAAACACGTCAGGAGCGTCTGGTTTACATTCAAAGTCTATATGAACGGACATCAAGAGCTAGCGCAGCGCGACTGAAGTTGCAGTCTAGTGTGACACAACTAAACTGCAAAAATTATAAAATGTATTGTTTATAATGAAACTAAATTGTCCCAGAAGTCACTGCGACTAACAATAACATTGTTATTTTAAGACCATTTTCAAGTAATATATTTTTAATAAATTCATAACAGAACAGAAATGCTCAAAACTCAATCAATTTTAAATTCTACTAAACATTTAACACAGGAACTGGAAAACATTTCAAATATCCAAAAATAAATAAACAAAAACAACAAATAAAATAAATTATGAAGATTCTGTTAGCAAAATTGTTCTTCAACTAAAGGGCTGGTTGAGCCCAATAAACCAGACTGAAGACTTTTATCATCCAGTTTTTGATAGAAAGAGTGAAAAGAGAAAAACTATATATTACGCAAATGGAAATTATAGAGCTTGTTTTAAATTATTATGCAATTAATTGATTTATTGCTTATTGTGACAGGCCTATAAGCACTAACATCAGAAAGAATTTCTTATTATATTCTCTCAGGTAAGAAAAAGAAAAATATTGATTTTCCATTTTTTAAGCATTAGTACAAAATCTGCAAAAACAACTATGAGTAGGAAAAAAGTTAGACAGGAACATGAAGAACGGATAATCACATAGATAAATGAAAGGAACAAAGTCTGGAAATAAAAATATCTTTGTATAGTCTAATTTTCCACATTTTTCCAGACTATAATTATGGTAATAATCCCTAACTCATATTCCAGACCGTGTGGGAACCCTGTTTGTATCCTATTAACGATACACAATAGAATTGCAAACACATGATTTTCTAATATCCTGCAGGACAAACTGGGGAGTTCTGTTGCTGCCCTTTCCAGTGATACCAGTCATTAGGTAACATTCCCTCAGCCGCGTTTCTGCAGGGAATGAACTGGACAGATTACAAGTGGCAGCATGTCTCTCTGCCACGAGGTCCTTTCTCTTCTTCCTCTCAGAAATAGATTTACAGAACTTCTTCTAACCACATCATGGATGCCTAGCTGTGCGTGGAAAAAAAAGCTTTTTCCAGGCTTTTAGATGATGTTTCCAAATGTTACATCCAGGGATGATTATTAGCAAAGTCCTCTGCACAAAATCTAAATTTTTAATGAGTTAACACTTTGTAAACACCGACTTTTACTATACATGTTTCCGAAGACAATAATAGCAAGCTTTAAATTAAGAATCAGCAACTTTACTGTAACATTGTGAGTCGTATTTTCAGCATTCAGATAATCACAAAAGTGATGCAATACTATTATTGTTTTTATCAGAAGGTTTCTTAGAGTGGACAAATACGTTTATGTCTGAAAAACCAATAAGACATTGGTCAATGTGTTAGCTGCTAGGCTAGATGTGGGAGTTGTAGTTTGTTATATTTGTTCTAACATTTTGATTAGGGGTGCAAGTTATCAATTAATGAGTTAATATAAAGTTGTTTGATTTTATTGATTTAGTAATTATTAATTAATAAGCAGCCACATTCTTACAAATTTCTGTTTTCTCTTGTATGAAGATGGCTGACGGTCTTTCCTAAACATAAGGAGTTACATTTTTCATAACATGCTGACTTGGCTGAATGAACGCTACTCAGGTGAAACTTAAGGAGTTTGTCGAGTGTTTATATTTCAAAACAGAACTGCAAAAAGTTCCCTTTCCATCCCACACTGGACTGCGTTTGGAATATTTCTCTTTCCAGTTCTGGTATTGCCGCCATCTTTGTTTCTGTATCACTTGTTTTGCCTAAGGATGACCAGCGGCGCCCTCTGCTGGATGGGGTCCAAACTACGACACTAAAATAAGGTTTAAGCGGACATTGTACACAGTTCTCATGTGACGGCACATTTCCCGGAAGTATGTAGCTGACAGCCATGTTGGTAGGTATCCGTAACCTCCATGACAGTTGCTATGACAACAATAAACTAGCTATAAGCTCAGAACTAACTCATCAATTACTCGATTCCAATTTTTGAACACTCTACAAATCTTTGTGTAATACCAAGATAAATATCAGTGATATTTACTGTACTACGAAACCAGCACAATTATCTTAGCTAATGTAGCTTTTAGCTGCTAGCTAAAACGGAGATGTAGCCTATGTGTTTGTTACATGTACTTTCTCTGCCAGTAACCAGAACCTTGTTATTTACCTGAAGAGTTTGTACGTCTTTTACAAATCCGCTTAAACATTGATTGTATGCATCCATGGTGTAGGAGCTCCTCACTAGGTAGTTAACTATGTCATAGTAAACCGGAGGCAGCTTGTCCACATCATCTGTCATGTTTCCATGACATGTTTCTGTCTCATACAGGTCGACACCAACAGCAGTGATTTTGTTGATATATATTTTTCTCGGACACTAGTCAATATATTTTCTTTTTGTTGGTCTTAAAGCCATGGTTCAGCTACGCTTACGCTGTGCTTGACTACAAAGATGGAGGTTCATTGTGATATTATCGTTTACATTATGTTTAGACACTGAGTTTCTCTACTCTCCCCAAACTTTTTTGGGTTTTTCCCCACTGTCTTGACTCTTTATGCAGTGGCGATGTGCCACCTCAACCAAATTAACTTTTTTCAAAGTGAACTGTACAACAAGAGAATATTTTCAAAGTAAATCTTCCACTGCACTGCATGGCAACCAGTCCCAAACACTGATGTGTACCTAATAATCAACAATAGTGTAATCTGCATTCCTGAAAGAAAGTGTGTGTGTGTGTGTGCGCATAGGCCTCCACGACTGGCTCTAGCCCAGGGGCCCACATGCTTCTAAATCCAGCCCTGAAATTTTAACACACATGCTCACTTTGCACTCCTAATTGCATAACAGTAACAACAGAAAGCACAATGACAAGCTCTCAGGCGACCACACACGTGGCGATACATCATTTATGTGTGTAGTTAAGTATATACAACGTTCTTTTCGTTTTACCTTTTGACCCTGGGGAGTCTGGGGGACAGGAAGCCTCCTTATTTTCGGGTGACACTCTTTGCTTTGTACTTCCTGAAGTGAGCGGAGGACTGGAGGGGGGGCTGCTACTCGAGACCCGGCTGGTTGTTGTTCCTCCGTGCAGGGTTTGCGGCCGTGTGGGGCTGCTCGGACCCCCACGCAGGAGCTGGTAAGGTACGGTGGCGCGGATGGGGTGCAAGCGGCTGCAGCTGCTGCCGCTCTGGGTGAACGAGCCCGGGGAGCCCGCATTGCTGCGCCTCACCCTCGGCTGCTGAAGGGAGTTACTGGGCGCTGACATCTTCCGAAACTGGCTGCTTACTCTTATCGCAGGGGGAAAACACGCACTGCCCAAGGCTGCTGCTGCTGCTTCTCTAGAAAAGGAGGAGAAAGTTGGAGGACTACTGAGATAAACATCAGCCTGTTAGCGAAAAGCGTTAGCTTCCTTTAAAATGTCTCAACTCCTGCTTTTAAGGAGGGTAAAAAAAAACAATCCGACATGACTTATTTTGAAGCAAACTTACCTGTAGGTTACTAACATGTGCTGTGATAAACTCCAAACATGGCATGGATAACTTTTAAAGTTGTTTTACAACTTCTCGTTGCATTTTTTACGTGTTTCTGCTGCTCTCAAGCCGTCCCCATCCTGTTCACTCACTTGACAGTTTTTCAGCTCGACTACTGGCTGGCGTAAGTGGGCGGGCCTTAGCTATGAGTCCCTTGGTTTCTGATTGGTCAGTCACCGAGTACAGTAAGATCAGTGATTGGCTTCTGCCAGCCCAGAGATTGTTACTTTCAACCAATCAAAACTACATTATGTTAAACATTCTTCACGGTTTTTATTTTAAGAAAATAAAATACAATAAAATGTGTGAAGTTATTAATCCTTTCTAAACTTTATTCAGAAGTGTTTTAAGTTTTCATAAAAAACTTAATTGCAGTTAAAAGCTGTAGCTATTCTGGAGCTTTCATTCATTGTAAAACAATTGAAATGATAAACGGACATACATTTTACACATAATAAATTATTTTCCCAATATGTTTCTGAAAAGTTTACTTCTAAACTACCATATTGCATTTGAATTGTTTAACCAGTAGAATATAACAGATTAAAATGTTCATCTCATTGTTTATATGCATTAATTTGACATAACTGCATTCATTCAAGATCCAATGTTTAGTTATTTCGGTGTGTGTTTTTACTGCTCCTTATTCTCCATAGAAATGCTCTGAGAGCTTCAAGAAACTTGAGTCAAATTCCTTTTATGTCTTAACATGTTTAGCCGATGAATGTGGTTAGACATTTGGGTATTGGCTGCTTTCCGATGGCAGGACACAGTTTCAACCTCAGCCTCTGAGACGGCACACTGGACTGTTCCATGACAATATGCCAAAATATTCACAAACAAAAGCTGCAATATGCTTTAAATGATCCATCAGCTTCAATTAGTTTGCTTGAAAGACGTCAGACTGTCATGCAATCTTTTATAACTCAAAGGAAGGACTTCTAGATACACAAAGCACGTTTTGTTGCACTAGAACCACAAACCTCAGTGTATTTTAGAAATGTAACTGATTATTTCAGTAATCGATTAATCTGATTTTGAAAGTTGGCATATTCTTCATTTAACCACTAAAGTTTATTTGGTACGATATAAGAAATACAATAAAATACGTAAATAACCATATAATTACATGTTTAATTAAATAATGAACATTTTACTGCCTAAAATGCAATAATGTAGCATTTCTTTAGTTTACATTTGATCATTTGTAGTAAAAAAACGCATCTGCAGCTAAAAAAAAATACTTTTAACACCAACAATAGCTCAGCTCTTTCTGCTTAACTTAAGATCTATATAATGTAGAGTTGATCTGTTGGATTTATTGATTAATAATCGGATAGAAACTTTGTCCTCTTTCTTTTTTTTGAAGCTCATACTGCATGAAGCTTTTGTACTTTGAGGTACCATGACTGAACAGAAATGTGCGACAAACTCCTGGCGATTTATTGATTACCAATTTGAAAGATTACAAGGAGTCTGAAAACAAAAAAATGACTGTCTATGGCCTATACAAAACATTTTCATTAGATTTTTTTTGCACAAAATCAGTTTTAGATAATGAGGCATTATTCTGTCACTTTAAATCCAAATAATCTGCTTCTGGCCACGACCCCCAACTCAAAATTTACACTCATACATGAAAATAGCTGCAAACAGTTGTGCAATTATACAACCTTACGTCTTTGAAAAGCAGAAGTGGAGCCTCCTGCACAACCAAGAAAGTTGTAGCAAGTGGTTTCTGGATGGTAAGTTAACAACAAAGCACTTGTCTTTTCCAGCAGCCATTGTACAGCGCATACAGTGGTAAAACCAGCTGACCAAATGTGCTGGAACTCAGCTTGGGTTGCTACGTAACAGCACAGTGGCCGTCAAATGTGACTTAAAAATCTACAGCAGACACCAAACAAAAAAAATTTACATATTGCCAAAAAAAAGGGCTAGGTGTGTTTTTAAGTGCTTAGACTGTTTTTAGAAGCAGTTATGACCCAAGTGAAAGTATAAAAATGTGTAAAAAGTGAATTTTACATAATAAGTCCCCTTTAAAACTTTTTGCAAAGCATTGTTTTTGTGTCAGCCTGTTGGTTGGATTTTAAAAGGAAAGTCCCGGTGTACAAAATATATTGAATTCCCAGTTTATCTCCTGTAGTGAGGTGAAAATTTGAAATTCTGTTGACGTTTCCATATAAGATGAGAAAAAGATTCAGTAAGAACAAACCCACACCATCTGCGTCTATAAAACTTAACATAAAACAAACCATGAAAATGTATGGAAAACACCTCAAATTCAACAGCACTTCGATTTGTCAACTGAGATTTATTTAAAAGGCAAAAACATAAAAAACGGTTGAAAAGGATGAAATTCCAGCCGCTCTGTTTTCCAGGGCTCACCAATTTGTCGGCCCCGATCCAAGATGGCCCACAAAGGGGAACGCTGGCCTTTAAACCTCGGTGAACTCCTCCTCAGCACTCCATGACTAAGTGATTTAGCCAGCTATGGGGAAGGCCGCCCAATTTACAATCAGTCCCTGCGCTGGAGACCGTGCAAAGAAAGACACGAACGCCATTTACAGACGACGGCTACCCCACAGATGGCGGCCATCCCTGGATTCATGTGGTATTGCATAGATTTTGGATGCAATTTGGGCATCGGCGAGGGGAGAAAAGAAAGAGCAGGGCAGTGTGTTGATGTGGAGGTTGTAGGAGGGAGGGGAGTTGCTGTTCTCTCGTTTTCTCTTTGAGTCAATAGTGTTCCGGCAGCTGAGCTTCTTTATGAGGGGAACAATCTGGAGGGTCTTGTCAGGGTGCCGAGCAGCTGCCGTTTTCTGGGGAGCTTCTTTCACAGACCACAGGCCTGGAGTAGGCTGGTGAATACAGACACACCCTCCCACACTCCTCTTCCTCCACAACGTCTCTAATCCGCTCATCAACTCAAGAAAAATTGGACCCCAAACTCATCAAGATCATGGATCTCCTTAAGGGTGCAGTATGTAACTTTAATAAAAAAAATAATGTCTGTACATATTAAAACCATGTTGTCACACTTTGTTATGAGACAATCTGTGAAAACATAAAGCTCCTCCGACTTCTCCTTGAGCTAATATCATTATCTGAAGAAATGCAAAACTTTCGGTAGAAAACAACCAATCAGAGCCAGGAGAAGGGACTTAGCAATGTCAATCATGCTCATGTAACCGCTGCTAAACGTGCTAATGGCAGAGAAAAAACTTGCCATAACAGAAAAACCATTTATCTGTCATCATCCATGCTAGCTAGCCTTAGCATTCACAACAGGCAGAGAGCAATGGGAGCATGAGCAGCACCGCACATAGGGTGATGGACAGCACTAAGACCCACCTCCTGGCTCTGATTGGTTGTTAGCACTGAGAGAAGACAGATTAGTCTTCTCTCAGTGAGACACAGATTAGTTGTCTCATAACAAATAACATAGTGACAGTTTCCACATATATGTAAAAACATATTTTTTATGAAAGTTACATACTGGAAATTAAAAGAGTTGTTTGTGCTATTACCATCTTAAGAAATGCACCACTCCCAACCAAAAACAACCAATCAGAGCCTTTTCAAGTAATATCGACTGCCACAACCTGTTGTGTTAAAAAAAAACAAAAAATTAAAAAAACCAAATAAATAGCTTTCTCTGCATTTGATGGTAACTTCTTCAAATTAAATAATATTAAATTCTTTTCACATTGATGCAATTTGGCAATACACAGAAAAAAACTGGTTTAATTTGACCTATAAAATAATGTTATGTGACCTACAATAGGGTCTGGTGGGCCGCAAAGACAGCTATGGTGGGCCAGATTTGGCCCGCGCGCCTCGAGTTTGGCATGTGCTCTAGTGCAAATATCTTAGTACAATTAAATAAGAAAAAAATAGCTTACAAGTAACTTTTCAGTAATAAATAGGAGCTTGTTTCAAGCAAATAATTCCGTAATATTAATTATTAAAAAGTGCTAGTTCCACTGGAAGATTATTTCACTAACAAGACATTTTCCCTTGTTATACGTAAAACAAGTTTAGCTAGAACTATTTCATCAATATTAAAGAATTATTGACTTAAAACAAGATCATATGTATTTCTGTAACGATACTTAAGTTAGTTTTGTCTTATTTCAAGTGTGCTAAGATATTTGCACTAAAAACTAGAATAAAAATACTTGGTAAGATTTTATGTTTTTGCAGTGTATTATTATTGTAATCGCTCCCCGAACAAAACGTTTATGAGGTATGTGAAGATTTATTTTTTTTTCTCCACCAGATGATAAATACGGACTAAAACACAACAAAGATCACTTTAGGATTAATGGCACGACCTGATATCTGACTGTAGAGTTAAAAACAACAGCATCCTGATTCAGGTTAGGCTGGAAACAGCACAGCCTCTTGTGATTCTCCTGAGTGATTTTTATTAGTAGAGCAGTAAATTAGTATTTGCTCCCTTTCTCACTTTAACATGGTTAGTCAAATCATGACACTTTGATTCCCTTCTTCATATAGACCTCTGGTGTGATGCAACATTCCCTAGACTAATGCTTAACAGCATCACTCCAAATAACAAACATATTCATATTTTTGTTTAGTCTATAGAGCAAATATCTTAGTAGATTTGAAAGAAGACAAAACTAACTCATAAGTAACTTTTAGCAAGAAACAGGAGCTTCTTAAGTCAATAATTCCTTAATATTTTTGAAAAAGTATTAGTTCCATTGGTAGATTCTAAGATTTTTCATCAGTTTTAAGGACTTATTGACTTAAACAAGCTGCTATTTCTTGCTGAAATGTTACTTGTTAGTTTGGTTTTATTTCAAACATACTAGGATATTTGCAAAAGAAACTACACAAAAACACTTGGTAAGATTTTGTGTTTTTGCAGTGTAACCACTTCAGAGCGGGTCGTCGCCGACACTCGCTGGTGTGACGGCGCAGCAGCCAATCTGCACCAGTTGACTCCCGGTTCGTGTTTAGCTTTGGTTTCTGACACGTGTGTCCCATTTAGCTGCTGTCTACCGGCACCAGGTTCCCTGTGGTGTCCAGCTGCATGCATTTACATGCGCAGGCCGACACCGGGCACTCCGTGTGGTCTCTGTGGAGAACATATAGACACGTTTTTATTCACAGTTAACTGTAATGTGTTAGGACTGCAACTAGGGAGGGGAACTGATAAGAATATATCAACGGTACTTAATTTCTCTTTGGGATCAATAAAGTATCTTTGAATTTGAAACGGTTGCATTATCGATCTCGCTTATCGAGTCAGGAAATGAACTCTTTAATTCAACATATGCATCAAGTTTTAATTTTCCTAGTTCGATTCAAACAAAATTAAAAATCTCCCTGTCATTTTAACACAAAATGCAACATTCTGAACATCAACAGTTTGTTTTTAACATAATAAACGAGCCTCGTCTGAAACCATATTCTAATTTATTAAATATGACTGTAAATGTTGGAGATTATTTGTTCAACTTGAATTAGTTTGTTTGGAAGAAGTCAGACTATCAGGTTACCTTTCATAACTCAAAGGCAGGACTTGTTTTCACATGTTTGACCAAGTTTGTGAAGCTATTGGTGTATTTAAGTGAGCTGAATTGGTGCAGAATTATTAAAGAAATTTGAAATTAAGTAAAGTTATGTCTGTATTTAAAAGAAAGAAACGTTCAATTCAGCTATGTTTTTCTGTATCAGATCGGTATCAGTCGATACTGAACCTCTGATATCTGTATCGATATCATAAGTTAAAACAGTGAATCCCTAACTTGAATACAATTTTTGGGTGTTACATGTCAATTTCAAAAACATGAAAATAAATGTCGCCCACCTGAACCAGCTCAGCATGTGACCAGCATGGCCACCATGTCGACAGTTGTGACACCAGGTGAACCAGTTGTTGAACTGGGCGAGTTTGTTCTCCCTTGTTAAGTCCATTTTCTCATCCGACTTTCCAGTTCCTGAATCCAAAAGATTCAACATTTAAATCCGACTATCAACACTGTTAGGAGTGATGTCACAGCAGTAAATGTCCAGGTGCTAACGGGTTTTAAACGGCGAACAAAGTCCAGTCATTCCTCCTTAAGTCAAGCATTACAGGAGCTTCTGCTCCACGTTCGGCTGATCCTACCTGAGCAACTGGAAACAGGTGTGCCCATGTTCATGAGGCAGAGTGCGCAGCGCGGCAGAGGTTTCCTGCAGCCAGGACAGCTGGTGACTTTTGATTTGGTGGGTGACCCGCTGACCCCGTACTGGCTGAAGCCCCGGCCCTGATGGGGCATCGCAGAGCAGCTGTAGGAGATGGACTTCCCGCAGAAATTACAGCTCACAAACACCTGCAGAGAGCAAAACACAGGACTGGGACTGAAACAATTAATGGATTAATCGATTATTTAAAGGGCTTTATATCATTAAAACATCAAAGAGACACCGAGTGTGAAAAAGCAATAAACATCACATTTTGTTAACATGAAATATGTTGATCAACATTACATTTCCTACTAGGGCTGCAACTAAAGATTATTTGATTAATCGGATTAAAAAATGGCACATTCTACAAATTTTCTATTTAACATTTAAAATAATAATAAAAAAAATAAAAATAAAATATATATATATATATATACACAATATTAGAAATACATTAAAATAAGCAAATAGTTCTATTAATTTTTAAATAAGAAAATAATCATTTAATTGACTAAAATTCAATCCCTTAGTATTCCTTAGATAATCTGAACCACTATTTCAGATTAATTAATTTTGGCTAAAACATATTTACAGACAAATGTGTTTTACCTTCAATGAAGGTAAAAGAAAAACAAAAAAAAACAAACATATTTTTTAAAGTTTTAACTTAATTCCTGCTCTGAATTTGTTGCTTTTTTTCACCAAGTGGCCTTTATTGAGACTTTCTACTTCAGTTAACGATTAATCGATTAATAAATTAGTTGACAATGACTTCAATAATCGATTAGTCGTTTCAACTTCACCTACTACTAATCAAAGGCAACTCAGAACAGGAACTCATAGGAACTCAAGTGTTTCAGCTGTTTTGAAGTTTTTTGGAAGTCAACTAATTTAGTAATTGATTAATCGTTAACTGGAGTACACAGACTTCAAGAAGGTCATTTGCTGAAAGAACAACATACTAAGAGCAGAAATTAGACCAACAACATACCAAAAAAAAATTTCTACCCAGTATGTTTTGTATTTTTTTATTTTTGCAGTTATTTTTATTTTAGAATTTATGTGACCCATGTATGTTATGTATTTTTTGTTGTTCATGTTTTATGTGTAGATGCAGGGAATTGCAACTAATGGAGATCCAAATGAAAGAAACCTGGTTCAAATTCTTAAAAACAATCTCCTATTAAGCTTTTGTTATCCAGTTATTAATTGGTTAATCCAAAGATTAATCCCCAGGTCATCCCTACACTGCATTGATAAGCAGAAATGTCTGAGCTTTTCACATGTTGATGTTAGAAGCATTTTTTAAAGTTGTTTAATTGCATCCTTTTCTACAAATGATCAAGTATTTACAAAAGGGATGCCATGTTATTGCATTTTAATTGTTTATTTACTTAAAAAAGGAATTAAATTGCATTTTTAATGTCTAATCATATTTTACTAAAGGTGCTTAAGTGGTTAAATGAAAAATCTGCAGAATGTGGTAATTTTTTAATTCGATTAATCGACAGAAGAATTGATTATTAAATTAATCGATAGTTGTAACCTTGCGTAGGACTGGCATAATGAGTATAAAACCAACAGCTTCACGCTCACCAGCTGCCTGGGTTTACATTTCGTTGGGATTAAAGGTTCTGCAGCAGAAATGAACGTCGTTACCTGAGCGAGTGGTTTGGAGCTGGGGTCCAGTTTGCCTCTGAGGATGTCAAACTCGGCCCGTTTGTGCCAGAACCTCCATGCGTCCAGCAGGTTGCGGTAGTTTTCGATCCAGCACTGGACCCGAGGGTCTTTCAACACGTCGCCAGGGGAACCCTGACAGCGGAGATCAGGTGTGAAAACGCCCTTTGACCTTTTCACTTCAGAGCAGTTAGAGCAAAAGACAGCCTCATGCTAGCAACATGTTGCTCTATAAAGGTGTGGCTGTCGGTGAGTGCTTCAGTACCAATGGCATGTTAGAACAAGAAAACTACTTTGATTTTTAATGTAGCTTTATCGGAATAAGTAGATTTGCAGGTTTAGTACACAAAATTTTCTCTTTCCTTTTCCTTTTCCTGTAAGTAAAAGATGATAAACTTTCTAGAGAAAATATTATGATTCACTGGTATTTAACTGGAAGCTACTAACAATATATCAGCTAGGGCTATTATAAATGACTATTTTAGTAATCAAATAATCTATTGGATATTCTGATGACTAATCAAATAATCAAGTGAAACATTATCGCGTTCTGTTGGAAGAGAAAATGCTAGTGTTCATCAGAGTACCTTTAGCATGCAGAAGCTGGCGGTCTGGACGTCGCCAGTCCGGTCCACATAGCTCTCCATCAGATCGACACCATCTTTGGTGAGTCCGGTCAGCAGGATTCCCTCCAGGTTTCCTGCCTCCTTCATCTCAGTGGTCAGCTTGTCGATGTAACGAGGCAGCTGCAGAGAAAACAGCAGCAGACTCAGATGAAGCTGCTTCATTACATGCGATACTCGGCAGGACGCTTCGCTCTGATCACCTGAGCATCGCTGAGAAACATGCAGGCGAAGGCGACTCTGTCCCGGACGGCAACGTTGCTCTCATACTGAAACAGAAACAAAGAAAACGCAACATAATGCTTCTCTACCAGGGCAGAGGTGAGGAGCAACTAGTTACATTTACTTGAGTAACTTTTTGGAAAAAAACATGTACTTTTACTACGCTGTACTTTTTATTTCTACACTTACTTGAGTAAAATTTATGGATTCTCCAGCAACTGAAGGAAAAACAAAAAATTCCCCAGACACAGACACACACCTGCAGTTTCTGTTAAAGTTTCATAAACTTTATATTGAAAACAAAATATATTTTGCCTAATTTTGTTATTTTGTAATTGTGTTATTTCTATTAACTATTTTCATTTTAAAATGCCAAAATAAGCTCCTTTTTAAACTTTTTCAAGAACATTTAACACTAACTGTTCAGGTGATTATTTAAAAATAAATAGACATAAATTAAGTATTTTAATATTTATTCCAACCAATGAAAAAGGTGGAATATTTATCAGATTTGATTAAAGTGTGACGATTTTAAATATTAAGCCATGTCACTAATGTCCAGGAAGTTTTTACTCAAAATGTAATTATTTTTGAGTAAAAAATAAAGAAATAAAATTCATTAATAATCAAAAAATTACATTTAGCTAAATACAGCAGAGGTCATGGAAGAAAATTATTGTTTCTATTGCTGGGAACAAACTTAAAAACATTTCACAGATTTGAAAAATGAAAATAATAAGTACAAAAAGGTAAATAATTAAACATTTAGGCAAAAGTAAAATATTCTGTTTCTTTATTGTTGTGCAAGTAAAAAAGAAAAAATAATATTTTAGTGTTTTTAAATGAAATGTTGGCCCTTTTATACTTTCAGCCTGTGGATTTTGGGCCTTGGACAGGACTGCTTAAGTTTTATCTTTTTTTACCTGGAATAAATTTGATAATGTTTACTTTGATAATAAATATAAGAAATAAAATCATTAAGTAGAATTTTTTTGCATTCCTTATCATTTTATCAGACCAGAAAAAGTAAATATGCAGTTTTTTTAAGACTACATGGGAACTCATGCTTGTGTTTTAAACTTTGAGCCTGAACAGTGACATTGCAGGGACAACCTGATCTGGAAACATTTCTGAAGGCAAACATCCACAGCAGCTCGTCATTTCTATAAAAATCCAACCAGGCCGCCTTGGAAATGACTCACTGGATCGTCTTATCTCATTACGCGTTTTTACCAAGAAAAAGTTTGAGAGAATTTCAGTTGAAAGGGAAAACAAACATGGATTCTGGCCTGGGCTGCAGTTTCTCCTTTACACAACAGTTTTATGACTTATAAAGCCAACAGTGGAAATGGAAAACAAGTCTCTTCCTGTGCACCTGAATTTTTTCCACATAAAACCAGTGAAGTAATACCAGCCAATTTATTACTGTGTTAAGTATAAATAAACCTCTTTACGGAGTCAGAACAAAAGGCTCACTGTCTTGGCTTTTCTGTATCGACTAACTGGCTCACTAAAAGTCGATGGCGCAGATATTTACCAGCACGCCGTCGTAGGCTCCAGGCTCACTGGTGAGGAAGGCGAACATGACACAGAGGTAGGGATTCTTCAGCTGCAGCCTCAAAGAGCTGCACATCTCCCTCCACAGGGACGACTTCTCGTCGGTGTAGCCCGACAGCGCCATGGCAACAACGTTCAGGTTCAGGTCGCCTGTAAGTAACACGAAACTATTGATCGTTCATGGCCTGCTGTTGAGGAGAAAAACGTCTGGAATGAACTGATATAAACCTTTATTTATACTTCAGTTTGTTTGTCTAGAACAGGGGTCAAACTCAAGGCCCGGGGTCCAAATCCGGCCGCACAGCTTTACATGTGGCCCTCTGGACTCTAGAGCTTTTAAATATAATTTTATGAGTCAAATCAAACCAGTTTTTATCTCTATATTACCATATTGCATCAATTAGTCCCTCCAGTTTTTTGGAAATCCACAATCGCCAAAATTCATGCCATAATCAACAAATTCCCATACATTTGCATGTTAATGATAGTAATAACAATGTTTTTATCAAATGTTCTCAAACAAAGTGCTGAACAATTAGAAGGAGATAAAACCAAAACAGAACAATACAGTTTATAATGCATAAATGTGAGTTTATTGCAATTTGTCAGCAAAAATAGTCAAAAACATTGGGGTTAGGTGATGCTACCTCCCACCTGCAGGTGGCAGTATAACTACGTTCTGCTTGGTGTAAAGTTATCCAGGAATATTTATATATTTTGAACAGATTTGGTTTAATTACTGCTCTGAATATGTTATAATTATTCAGGAAATAATTTATTTTTAATATGTATACGCTAGTTAATGATTAATCAATTAAATTAGTTGAGGACAATTGATTAATCATGATTAATCTGACTGCACAACTAAACAAAAGATAATAAAAACATTGCTAATCTGCAGATTATATGATGTTTTCAATGAGTTATTACATAAGTTTGTCAGGTTAAACATATTTTCTCTTGTGTAAGTGTGTGCAGAGGAATCAACACATTCAGTAGGAAATAAAGCAGCGGTTCTGTTGACACACCTTATCCAAAGAACAGGAAACACAGCAGAAAATTCTTGACCTACATTAGTGAAATTTTTCCTTGTCACACGTGTGTAAACAGCAGCACTGTGAACGCACTGTGTGCTGTGAAAACATGACTCCGGCTGCCACATTCTGTTTTATTCTCCCTATAAACTGTATTTTGATTTATTTAAATATTCTGTTTGGTTTTTAACTTAATTTACAGCCTGTATTCATAACACATTTGGAAACACTGGCTGATTTGTTGAAGGGTTTATCAAAATGAGTGATTCGCCCTCGCTAAGACTTTGGGGAGAATATCTTTAACACAAGCAATAAATCCATTATAAAGCACATTAAACACAAAATACAGAGTTTAATGAATAGAGCAAGAAGAAGAGCAGTAAATATTTCCATAAATAAACCTCATAGACAGACTTCCTGGAAGAGTAGAAGCTGCACTGGTTACCATATTAAGGCTTTTGTACTGAAAATAGGACATTAAAGTGTATAAAGTGACTTTACTTTTGGTAACAAAGTGCAACTCAACTGCAAGCATATTCAATTAATATCCCATATTTGTTGTGTCGTTCCTTTGGTACCTTATCTGCATTTTATGCACTTGGATAGTATTTTAAAGTTAGTTTGTAACCAGTTTGTCTATTTAATATAATTTATTTGTTCGCACTTTAGCACAGCATATCGAACAGGCAGATGAATATCAAAACATGGCTTTAATTACAGATTTTTGATAATTATTCAGTCGTCAAGTAATATATTTAATTAAGCATGTTGTCATGGGTTTTAAGTTAAAAGCTGAAAATATCAGTTATGAGGGAAACTCTTTACCAAAGTGCTTCTTGCACTTTACATGTTTAAGTTGAGTTTGCCGCCACCTACTGGCTTAAAATGGAAATATATAGGAACGCAAATGACATCCAGCTTGTATGATTCCTACATTTTGTTTTTATTTTCACAGTTTCCATGCTGGGTAAATTTAATGTTCCAGGTCTTTACAAGCAGAATTCATATCATTACAGGAAATGTAAGAGTTTATTTGGACTTATATTTCCTCTGGAGGACGCAGACAGTTTATTCTGTAACACAGAAATGTTCTAGCCTTGAGGCTTCATTCAGCCTCGATGCTCCGCTCACCTTTTTCGGTGATGGCTCCCTTGCTGAGGATCTGGATGGCGCGGCGGATATCCAGGTTGAAGAGAGCGATGGCCGCCGCTCGCTCCCACTCGCGTTCCTGCTCCAGAGACCGCAGGACGGTTTCCACGTCGATGTCCGGACCGCGACTGATCCATCCGCAGAGCCGCAGGGCGAGGCAGCGCTCGTCACTCTGGAAGCGGGTCACGTCTGTCTGCCGGTCCGAGCCGCTCCAGCACCTGCGGCTCTCCGTCGTGCCTTCAGGAAAACAGAGACGAGTGGCAATAACGACCCAGATGGATGTTTCAGGTCAATGATTTGTTTTCTCACCTGAGCTCGTCTTCACAATGTTCTTGATGCCGGAATAAACCACAAACTGTTTGTTTCCTTGCAGTTTTAGCTCCGCGTCCTCTGAACACTGCTTCATATGTGATACTTGAATAAGAAATATAACAAATGTTCCAGTTTTGATAAAAGATTAACTGACTCAATATTAATATGTCTATTGATCCCAATACAGGTATTGAGAATGAACTCATAAGATCCATAACGGCAGATCTATTCAATCCTCCAGAACGCTGCTGCTGCTGGTGTTCTGACTAAAACCAGGAAGACGGAGCACATCACTGGCTCCCTGTAGCTCAGAGGACAGACTTTAAAATACTGCCGTTAGTTTCTAAATCACTGCATGGCTTGGCACCACAATACAGTAAAGATCTGCTGTTGTTGTCATAGCAACCTCCCAGACATCTCAGGTCTTCTGGTTCTGGTCTGCTACAACCAGAACCAAACATGTAGAAGCAGCACTCAGCTTCTATGCACCACAAATCTGGAACAAATTTCCAGAAAACTGCAAAACAGCCAAAACACAGAGTTCCTTTAAATCTAGACTAAAAACTAACAAGTTTAGAGTTGCTTTGAAACATAATCAGTAAAACGGTAATCAATAATCTGATGTGTGACAAAATGTAATGTTTCAATTGTTTGCAGTGTGTTCTGTAACTTTTTGTATTTTTGTGTTTTTATGATGTAAAACACTTTGAAATACCTGGTTGCTGAAATTTGCTTTACAAATAAAATTTAATTTGATTTGAAAAATCAATAAACTTTAAATTCTAACAAACATTTAACACTGGAGCTGGAAGACATTTTAAATATCCAAAATAAATAAACAAAACAACAGAAACAACCAGAGAGGCTAGTTGGAACAAAACACCAGACTGAAGACTTTCATCATCCAGTTTTGGTAGAAAAAGAAAAACGATAGATCACGCTAATGGAAAATATTGAGCTTATTTTAATTTATCATGTAATTAATTCATTTATTGCTTATTACAAAAGGCCTATCATTAGTTAATTGATAAAAACAAACCAAACGCTTTTTACAAAAAGGTAATCTGCACGTAGTTGGTATTCACCCTGCAGGGTTTCCCCCATCGTATTATAAGCCTGGCGGGCCACCAGGCTTTACTTGCATCCCCACCAGGCTAAGATTCGCTTGTTTGTTTATTTAATCACAGGTACGAAAGGTTTCATAGTGAAAGGATATAGGACAAGTCGAACCATAAAGACCTGAGTTGCGGGTCGCTCCCTCCGGCCAGCAGGTGGTTCCTCCAAACCTGGACGGTGTCGTGTCCGTACCTGGACTGAGCTCGCTCCCTCATCTTGGTGGCGATGTCTTTCTCGGCTTCGCCGTCCATCCCTTCGGCCTCGTCCTCGACGCAGCTGTACATGTGTCGGCCGCAAGCCCACATGAGCGACGCCGTGGAGCTCCAGGCCAGAGAGATGCGCTCAAACACGGTGAAGTCGGTCATGACACGGTTGGCGGCGGAGACCACCACCATGCGGTTTTGGGAGGAGGGGTGCCAGGCGAAGCTGCCGATTTGGCTGTCGCAGGGCTGCACGCTTCGCTCGATGATGGTGGGCTCCGTCTCGTCGCCGATGGGGGTGGGAGTGTGCTGCATGTCGTACAGGCGGATGATGTTGCTGTCGCGTGTCAGCGTCGCCAGAAGGCCGGTGCGAGTCGGACACCACGCCACCTGGTGGTACGACAGGAAAACTGGGATCAACAATATAAAATGGACGCAATAAATCTGTAGAAACATCTGTATCGGCCGATATTTGTCATTTTTAAAGTGTTGGTCAGATAACTTAAACTATTTCTGATGTTAAACAATTTTTATTTACCATCCATTTCTCCCACAGTAAAGTTCTAGCACTTTACAAGCACTTTTAAGGTAAGTTTTCAAACTTTTCCAGCACCACACTTTGGAGATAAAAACAATACAAATGATTATCACCTTTACTTACTTAGTTTTACGAAAGAATAACTTCTGGTTTTATGATTGATGTTTTTATTTTGAAGTGACCATTCGTTATGTGTTAAACGGCAGTTTGACAACAACATCTTGTTTTTAGCAGCCCCTCTGATAGTGACACAAGGTGTGCATGATGTAAATAAGAACATGTTTTAAACATGCATTTTTTTTCATTATGTGCTAAAACTAAAGTTGTTTTTAGATAGAATTTTAAGTTGCAAACGTAAACTTTTCTAAGTTTGGTTATTTTGGCTTAGACTTTTTTTAATGTATGCATTTCCAGCTCTTACAGTGAATTTAAGGGTTTACTGTTATTAAACACTAATTTCTCTGGCATTTAGGAAATAGAAATAATTTTAGTAATTCTCCCTAAAACAAGAAAAGTTTTATCTTCTCTCACTTCAGACAGGGATAAAAAAAAAAATGTGTGTGAATCTTTTTATGATTTATTTATTACTCATAACTTTTTTCTGAACTGAAACTGGAGTTTTTTATTTTTGCACTCTGGTATAAAGTACAAAAAATTAACAGCAGCGTGAATCTCTTTTAAAGACTTTTATAACTGACGAGCGCCACTGCTGTTCTTAAACTGGACCTTGTACCTTTATTATGTTTACTTTTTGTTTTGTTTATTCAGTTTGACGATCATGTCAAACTTTTCTCTTGTAACGTTAAGCCTTATTTGCTACATTTCCTTAAAAAATGAAAAGGTTGTTAATTTTGAAGAACTTCCTGTTTGAATAAATCAGTAAAACAGAGAAAACGTCTGACCGTACCTTAGTGAGAGGCTTTGGCTGCTCTGTGAGGGTCAGCACCGGCTTTTCAAACTTCCTTAGGTCCCAAATGGCCACCTGGCCTTCGAAGAAGGACGCCACACGGTCGGGAAAGTGTGGATCGACTGTCACCCCCTGGATGGCCTTAGTGTTCACAAACGTTTTCTGGCTCGTGTTCCTCAGGTCAAATATTGCGAGGTTTCTGTGCATACCAGCCAAGAGCAGCTTCGTGTCTCGAAGCAGCCAGCAGAGGGACAGGCAGGCGTCGTTTTGGCCCAGCTCATACAGCGGCTTGGTCACCACTGTGCTGGAGTCCAGATCGACAGACGAGAGGCGGATTTTCTCAGCTGCTACGCTGATTTCTGGGGTAAATTTACTGCTAATATCCCAAATGAGGACAGAGAAGTCTGCACGGTGCTTATCCAGCCCAGCTGCTAGTAGGTTGCTGTCCACCGGGTTCCAGGCTAACGTGTTGCACTGCCGGGCATGCTTGGGCACAAACTCTTTACCCACCAGCTCTTTACACGTAGAGTTGTGGTTCTGGCCCAAACTGGTGAGCACAACTCTGCCGTTAGCTTGTCCCACGGCCAGCAAACATTCAGGCTCATGTTTTGGGTACCAGGCCACACATTTCATGTATGGAGTGTCAGAGTTTATGGCTAGTAATGTAGCAGCAGTTTCCTCAGAGAGGGAGAGAGTGCCGGGTTTTGTTTCGGTGCTGCCCACAGGTCCGATGCTGTACAGGCCCAGCTCAGAGTCGCAGATGACGTAGCGGTCGGGGTGGTGAGGAGACCACAGGATGTCCGGCTTTGAGCCACTCATGATGGACAAACAGCAAGGAGGATTTCAGGAGAGTCCGTCTTCTGTAGCCTGAAGAAAGTCACACAAAGACACAGAAGAATTAAACATTTAAATTTAAAAATTAAGAAACAACAGCATACATGTTAAAACTAATAAAACAAAACTAGGATTGTGTTACAGGTAAACTATTTATTTATTTTGAACAGACAAAAAGTAAAAACAAAAACAAAAAAAGTAAAACAAATTATATAACCATTGAAATGCAATTTTACATTATTTTTAAAAGGAGCATGTAGAATATACAGGTTCTTATGATTTCCTTCCCCTCTCATACTCATAACCTACAAACATTTAATAGTTGCCTGATTTTGTAATTATGTTATATATATATTAAATTATTTTCATTTTGATCCTTAAATTCCAAAATTTCCACATAACCATGTTTTAGTCCGCATGTCTATATAATTTTTAAATATTAAATTACTGACGTTTTGATCAGTTACTCAATACTTGAGTCGACTTTGGGTACTTTGGGTTTGCTTTTTTCCTCATTTTTGTTTTTAAAAACACCAGAATTTACACATAATTTAATATTTTTGTCTACTGAATTGCATAATTCTTAAGTAATCGATCAGATGTTGTACTCAAATACTCAGCACTAGAGAACCTTTTCTACCAAGTACTTTTTTTACACTTAAGTCATTAATTAGTTTTACTAATGAAAGTAGTGTTACTCTTACTTTAGTAAAATGCATAGTTTCTCCAGCTACATCTACTTGAAATCTTTATTTTTACTGGCAATCACCAACCAATACGATCTTGTAATGGAGAACTCTGTTTGGCTCAGAGACCGTTAGACATGCAACACACAGGTCCATAAGCTTTCACTGTCTTCTTAAAGTCACAGCAACGTGTTCATTAGCTGAAATATCATTGAAATTTAAGCGACTAACTTTAATCCGAGAAATCAAAACGGCGCTAAATGATTAATAAGAGTAAAGATCTTACTAATTACATTATCAATGTGAGGCTAAAACGCTTGGAGGATCACAAAAAGCCAAATGTTTCACTCGGTAGAACAAGAGTTCAAAGTTTGTTGACAAGCTAGCTCCGAGCTAATGCTAAGGAGAGCAGCTAAACCGCTTCTAACAGCTTAATACGGAAGTCAAAACTGTTTTTACAATATACGACTAATAACAGTACTTACACTGACAGCGATTAAACTACAGCAAGTTTTACGCTCTGATGTACACATGTCTCTAGGAGGAAGTTTGCAGCACCGCGAAGATGTTATGGGTTACACCAAAACAAGTCCGTGTTGTGTGACGTGTTCAGCATATCAGTTCCGCTGGGTGGAGCGGCTTTACATCAGCCGAGTGGTAATAAATATTTGCTGGTCGAACAGTTGATAATTTAAATGCGAAATTTTACCATTTCGTAACTGAAACAATATATTTATTTACAATGCTCAAGTTTAGTGACACAGTTATTTGCTGAGATGGCGACCCAAAAAAAGGCAGAGTACATATTTTTACTCAAGTAAAAGTTAAAAAAAAAGGCGTCCAATATATATATATATCATTATCTGATTAAATAATATCAAACAATGTAATCAGACAAACAAAAATATAAAGTAGTATGCAAATTCTTGTATTTTAAAGACTAAAATGGAAAAAAAATTATTAAAGAATTGATAATATTACAAATTTAGGCATATATAAATATGTTATAAAATAGTGACAATACCTGGTGTTTGCAGTATGCAAAAATAGAATTAGAACAACAAAGTTTGTGAACAAACAAGAAGTCTCACGTTTACATGAATTGTAGGTTTGTGTCTGCATGTCTACATGTTTGTTCTTCATTTAGTAAAGTAGAGCATAATAGAGAAATATTTTTCAAATAAGAGCAGTGAGCCTTTATGATAACACACATTGTAATAAAACTTCCATTATAAGGGTTTTTTGTTGTTGTTTGCTTGTCATAATAAAAATTTCCAACTACAATCAAATATTTTATAGAATAAAAATGTGTGTGGATTTCATAAACTGCATTGTTTCTCGTCTCTTCGTTTCTAGACAGTCTATTCTACATTGATGAAAAAAACATTTTTTTAAAATACTGCGGCTCTGCTGAATCTTAAAGATGAATTAAGTTACTTTAATAAATAATTGTTGATAATAAATGATCATGCTAATTTATTGATAACCTCTGAGATTTTTTCATCTCTTAATACTGAAATTCATTAATACCTACAAATAATTCCGAGTTATTTTGACTGTAAACATGAAATACTTTGCATGTACTAAAAGCACGGAGATCACCGCTAGAAGGCGCCACATGCAACCAATTTGATAAAAAAAAAAAGAAGATCCAGCACCTTTTTAGAAAACTGAATATCATGAATATTATCTGAGACAAGTAGAGGTTTTTACAAGTGTTGGTTTCTGCAATGGGGGAAATGATCAAAACCTGATTACAATATAACTAAAGTAACTATTATTTTATATTTTTTTTATTTTCTTCGTGAATCCAGACAGCTGGATGAGCTACAGGCATGTTTTCAAAGACATAAAAAGACAAAAAAAAAAACTGGATTACTCTACATTTTTTTAAATTCAGCACAGACAGAAGTTGTCATCTTTGGACCAGAACCTCTAAAACAGAAAATCAGCTTTCTCAATCATTTGATCTTTGACGGCATTAAATAAAGAACCTCAATGTTGTTTCTGGCCAAGTTAAATCCCATAATAAGCAGGTTTCTCCAATTTTCTTCATTTATCTCTGGAATATTTCCAAAATTAGAAACATCCTGTCCAGAAGTGATGATAAACACTAGTCCATGCACTTGTTACTTTAAAGCTGAACTGTTGTAATTCTTTACTATCAGAAAGTCCACAGAATGCAGTTAAAATGGCAGATTTCCTCTCCTCTGTCGCCACATGTATGACAGACTGGTTAAAGCTCAACGACACAACGCAAACTAATGTTGACTGTCTCTGTGTTCCCATCCAGGAGGAGTGAATGGTGCGAGTCAAAGACTCAGTCTGCTGGGTTTCCTTAGATAGAAAACATTTAAAACTGAATAATAAACTGAGCTTGACTGCATTTTTTACTAGTTGTGTTAGTTTATTACATACTGGCAAAAACATTGCTAAAATATTTCCTCTTTTTTTGTCATTTGGTGAATTTGTATCTTGCCAAAATCCTTCAAGATAAAAATGTATCTTTAAAAACCAAAGTTAAATTATTGTCATGCAAAAAGTAAGAGTAATTTGTGATAATGTGAGTTCTTAAATTAAGTACTTTATTTTGAAACATCTTAAAGTGATAGAACTAAAAATCTTTAAATGTTTTTGTCACAGATTCAATTAGCAATGCCAGTGTAAAAAACAAAAAATAATCGTCCACTATAAATTACTCCAAGTTTAGTGTTGTTCAGATTCATGGGCTTTTAAATGTACTACATATATATATATATATATACGGTGTTCTCACATGCTCTGGTGGACACAACAAAAGCCATTGTTAATATTCTCAATTTGGATGGTGCAAGCTTTGCATTTTTTTGCCTGTATTCCTGAATCCTCTGAATACTGAGAACAAGCAACAGAGGAGACAGTAAATGAGCATCACTGCAGGCCGCTGCTGTGGCGTTGCTTTCGTCACAATGATTAAGTGGGAAAAGAATGCGTCTGCTGAGCTGCTTTCAGGTCATGTGTAAACAGCATGGATAATTAAAGAAACTGCAGAATCACTGGCGATGCTTCATTTCTTTCTTTTCTCTTATCTAAACTAGTGGGCAAAGAAAGTGTAGCGCGATTCACCACCTGGTGATCTGACTCTTAAGTCTTACCGTGAAGGAGCTTATTCATTTCATCCAAATGCTGCATGTGTGCACCTCCACCGTTTGTCTTAAGAACATCTGAGAATCATAAATAGAAAGAGGACAGCCAGACACAGCTGTGAAAGCCCCATCACTCCACTCCTACGCTCCCTTCCTGCCTCTCCCAGCTTTTCAGACGGTCTGTTTCTTATCGTACCAACACCTTCCCAAAGGAGCTCTGGGCTCACAGCAGCTTGGAGGTAGGGGAGAGTTAGAAACGTTAACAAAAGCAGATAATTTTAAAACTATCTCTACCAAAGGGGTGGGGACAATTACAAACATTTTAATTTGTTCACAAAATATGCCTACAGAAAGTCATTTCGGGGAATATTTTTATTGACTTATACGAGATCTAAGGTTTTCTTTTACAATGTTTTGCTACTGTTTGCCATCATGAGATGATAATTACACTCCAAAAATGTGCAAATAAAAGAATAATTCTATGGATTAAATCTCCAAATTAAGAAAGTCTCTGATCAAGTTAGTGTGCTCCCCAGATTATCTAGAAACTCTGCTTCCTCTCACTTAAGTTTCCTCTCGAGAGGAACGGCTGGTTCACATCAGTGCATTGTGACATCACGATTTTCCCACATTTCCCAAGGGGATTTCTAAAGTAAGGATGAGAATCTACTGCTTGAGTCACAGCTGCCTTCTGTAGCTTCTCCAACACTTCCTCAGAGGCATTCCTTCACCACTGGATGTTGCATTAAATGTAAAAGAAAAAAAAAATAGACAAAAAAAGATGCAATGTCAGAGTATTCATTCCCCTTGCCATTTTTTTTAAAATTTGCGCATTAAAACCACAATATTTTGAGTGATTTATCAAGAGTTAGTTAAAGCAGCACAAAGTGTAAAATAATAAACTGGTGCTGCCTGACACAGCTGGAGCTGCCGTGAAAAAATTTAGGAAAATTGCATTGTTCAGATGTCCAAGCTTCTTTTTTTGTATTTTTATTTTAAAACTTGTATATCTAATTATTTACATTTCTCTTTCCAACATATTCTAAAATTTTATTTCAGGAATGCATATTTGCTATAACACATTTACTGTGTTTTTTTATACTTTGTTTTTGCAAATGCAAATGTAAGCGAACTGAATTTAATTATTCTGTCTTGTTATCTCTCACCATGTTTGCACAGAAATGTTATCTATGGCTGTGCAATGTCTTTGTTGTGTTTTTCATACAATTAGCTGTGGCTCATTTTGATTGTCCTTTTTTGTTTTAGTAATGATGCATGAATGAAATCAAAGAACATTAGAGAAGATGCATCACTGCCTCTCAATGTTTGCATGATTATATGAATAAAAGAAGGAGGTAAACACACAGAGAGATCTCCTTGAGGCCTGAAGCATTTTAAATTTCCATCCATTTTACAACGCTTTATATCTGAGCAGAATATTTAATAAAAGTCTCACTAGAGCGTTTCCACCTCTTAGCATCCACCAACTTCACGCACACACTGCCGTGAATGGCAGATGCAGACAGCTTGTGGGCCGGGCTTTTGCATCAGTGACGTCTTGAGTCTCGCTCTGCTCTCTCCGTCTGTCTACTCAATGGAAAGCTCCATCATGCAGTTAGCTCCCACTCCAGGCCAGCATTGATGTCATAGGCGGCCCCATTTTCTTGCCTCCCATTGGCTCATCCACAGTGACCGCTCTTGTGTTTGACGTTGAATTAACAAATTCACGTCACTGAAGTAAGTGGTCTGATCCCCCACAGCCTCCCACCCCTCTCGCTCTCTCCCTCGCCCTTTCACCTGCACCTCTGAGAATGCCGCTCTGCTTCCTCCCCACTGCAGTGAAAAAGGGAAACAACTAGGGAGCTGGTTGCTGATTGGATGAAGCGAAACATGTCATTGGTGTGTTCAGCTGTCACAAACCCATGTGTGTCTGTGTGACCGTGCTCAGCGTTTGATTATATCCCAGTTCTTATCACAAAGGGAAGCCTGCCACGAGAACAGATGGTAATAAGTGCATGCATTATTCCTAACACTCTGAGTGTGTTTACACATGAGGGGGTGGGTGCTGAGTCTCTCATAGGGGCATGAGTCTCAGAATAAAAACTTGCTTGGTTTACATTCCCCTGTGGCAAATTTATAAAAATAATTTTACACCACATAAAATACCAAAGGACTGGTTTGAGAAGATTATGGAAATAGCTTGATGTTGTCGTACAGATATGACTTCCGTCAAGGAGATTTAAAATGGTTACATGTCAGGTGGTTTTGTTTAATGCAGCTTAAGTGTTATTTATTCAGGTCATAATATTAAAAGCTAATATGGTCAAATGTTAAGAATGGGGTAGTTAAACAAAGCAACAAATTAAAAAGAAAGAAAAGAAGCATTTATTTATATGTTTATTTGACCCCTCTACAAAAAAGAAACAAACACCAAAAAGCTTTAACATAAATTCATCGATTTGCTCCCTTACCATCCTTCTCACTGTTTGTTGTGATTGTTTGGGTAAATAGGCCGATTTCAAGTATTTCTCCAACATGCATAAATGAGTCAGAGTAACTATTTGGGAGTGTGTTTAAAGAGGGAATGGCTATAAAACATGATGTAAAGCTCAAAAAAGTCAATTTTGTATAAAACCTCACTTTAAAATGTGTTAAGTGAACTGAAACATTTAAGTTTGATAAGCTTAAAAAAAAGAATCTATGCAGGTGAATACTTTTTTTTTTTTACAGCAATGTGCAGAAAGCACAGCTTGTTTTTACTCTAATTATATTGGTTGAACCATCTACTCTCTTGAATAGAATTGGTTATATTTACAAATTCGTTACTCATGTTGCGTCATTTCAAAATACCTCCTGCCTCAGAAATAAAACAAATGCAAGCTAGCTCCAAACAGACTGATCATATTTCTTCATTAACCTTCATCTTCAGGGTGATATACAAGGACAAGTCAATGAAGCCGAATGCCTTTAAATGGGACATATCGACAACTCTGTTACACAGGTACTGCAGTTCATGTTTCTCTTTGTCAGTAATAGATACATTAATCGGTGTTTCTGTGTGTGCCACTTTGTGTTATGTTGATAAAATACCACAAGCTGCTTTGTAAAAAAGACCCTTGAACAATGTAGTATATTATTACATATATACTCAAACTGCATCAAGTATCTGCATGGCTTATTTTAAATGACCTTCCTGGCTCTGTCCCATAAAGACCAGATTCATGATATGATTAATAGTTGTCCAGCTGATAGATTCTCCCTGCTGAGCTGTGGATCTCCTTGGTCATCTAACGTAACCAAGAGGCTCTTGGCTGCTTCTTGGATTGATGCTCTCCTTTTTCAGTCTGTTACTTCAAGTGGGCAGTCATGTCTTGATGGGTTTGCAGCTCCGTGATACTCTTTCCATTTTTCAGATAGACTGAACAGTACTCATGTGACAAATTTCAGAATGTTGTTTTATCCTAGCTCTCCTTCTCTGCAACTTTATCTCTGATCCGTCTAGTCCGCCTCTTCATCTTCATCATGCTGTTTGTTCGCTAATGATCTACATCTCTGTTTAGCATCAGGCTTTTTTCACTCTTCTTATTCTTCTCTTAACCCATATGTTCTTCTTGTCTCCCTTGTTTTAGAGATACAACTACACATCTGAGTCCTGAAGTGTTATGACATGTGCTTGTAAAGTGTGTATAAAGCTGCTATAATAAGATCGCAGCATTGCTGACTGCACTAGTACTCTTAATCTTATTCAACTCTTTAACAGCTCAGTGACTATGTAGAGAAAAGGTACAACAAAAAATATATTTTTAAAAATTTTTAATCTAAAATAAATACTCTTCTGGTCTGGTCTCACTGTTCATGTAAAGATTCCTGAAAGCCAGAAAAGTGTTAGTTGCAAATGTAGTTGTAGAGAAGAACCTTTATCGGTAACACTTTATTTGACGGGTTGTGAATAAGACTGTCATGACACCGTCATAAACATGACATAACATCTGTCATGAACATGAGTAAGTCTTCATGAATATTTATGACTGTTGTCATAAAGTGTCATTCGGTAAATCATGACACTTTTAATACAAAGTTGACATTATTCAAAATGTCTTCGTTATGACAACTTGACATTAACCAAGAAATCATGATTTGACATAAATTTGTTATAAAAGTATTACTGATTA